>PVHP010044105.1:0-14231 GCA_004024765.1 Zapus hudsonius
AGTCGTGGTGGATGAGTATTAAGGCTGCTTTAAGGTTGTGATCTTAGGGGTCTTCGTGTCGAAATCGTTGGTTTCTGTCTCACTGGCTTATCCTGTGTTGATTTAATGGCTGTGGCTGTGGGCCCCTTGTTCATCCCATCATTCTCTGCGGGGTTCCATTTGGATCCTCCACGATATGACTGTGGTGGGTCCTCTCTTGCCAGAATCTCAGCTATCGGCCTACGGGTCGGTTGGTAGGTAATCCAGAATTGTGTATATTTGTTAACCTACACTGATCTCACTCTCCGATGGAGATTGTGTTTGTATTTTTCAGGATGCAGCGAGAGAGCTGGGGCCCATCTAACAATACAAACACATTATACATCATCTACAAATTTTCACACTGGGTACTCAAACCATTGCTAATATATAACATACTCCAATGTAACCATACTCCATCAAAAGTAAAAATATTTCTTATTCTATTTTCCATTTTCAACAAATTAAAATCAAATGGGTTCTTGCTAGTGAATCTAGGAGCAAACACCTTTCAAGAGGAGGCAAGAGCATATTTTTTTCTGAATTAGAACAGAAACAGTAGTGCATTCTGATTCAGTGTCTATAAGATATGCAATATTGGGCAAGTTACCTCACTCCTTTGAGCTTTAGTTTCCTCACCTGTGAGCATGAGGGTGTGATAGTATCTACTTTGAGTGGACATTGAGGGAAATGAACATTACTACTAACCACATAGAAAGCACTTGAATATGTTAAGATGTATGATTATAAATTATTTTACCAAACCTCATTCAGAAGGAAATAGTTTATTCACAGGCCCATGGCTTAGAGAAACACTATCCCTATTCACATAAAGTTTGGTAGTTTTAACCATTGTGTTCTAAACTGGTATCAGGACCAACATCTTGAGGCTCAATAATCAGTTTCAGGAAAAATGCAGGCTGATGCTGAGATACTGTAATTATGGCCTTAAAGTCCAATTAGCTGTGACAGCCAGATTCCTTTTGGAATAGCTGCAGCATTCCTAACCCTGAGAACAAAAGTGGAACTTGAAAAAGGGCTAGTTTGCATCCCAGCAGATGAACAAGGGATCTGCTGGTGGCTTTCCAGCTGATAATAGAGAAATCAGTGGACGGGAATGAGATGGCATTCCCAGTGTTTAACCATAATAATAAGCCTTTTAATTCCCTAAGCCCTGTGGATTATTCATCAATTTATTTTGAACACTTGGCTGACGAAACATGCCAAGAGAGCTTGTCCATAATTCAGTAGACTGGCTCATGCCTGGGCTATATGGATTAGAGGTTGAACAGTGAATTTACTTGAAGTGGAAAGAACTTTGGGAATTAGAACAACAAAAAATGGTCTTGGGAATAAAGAGATGTAAATTTTGTAAAGAAGTAGCAATGCACACATATAGTTGTTTCAAAGTAATTTTTCACAGGAATCCAAACCTATGTCAGTATTGCAGAAGGGGATGGAAAGGCATTGGGAGATTTTTGGGCTTGCAATTGTATTTTGGTAGACAGTTGACTGCTTTTATACTACACAGTCTCTGCTTATAGGGTTACTTTTCTAAGGTTTGATAGAATGATTGGGTGAGCTATCTCTAGACTTAATTATCATTCACTGTGAACTCAAAAGCCATACTGAAAAATGAGATAGAAAAGAGTTTCATTTGCTCTAGTATCTAAAAATGGTTACACCTTCTTTCCTTTCAAAAGTAGGCATTAACTGAGTGTGAAAATAATAACTGAATGTGTACATGAGTTTGAAATTACTATAGTATACATAAGGGTGGATAAAAGATAGGATTTTATTGTCAATGTAAATTTCCAAAGCTATGAGAGAATGATATAAGATAGCCTATTTGATTTATTCATTTGAAAATGGCTGTCTCGGATTTTCTGCTCACACTCTCCTCAGGCTTGCCTCTTCCCCACCACAAATGTTAGAAACCAGATTTTGAAATCACCACTTCGGACTCTGGGAGTAAGTGGATGAATGGAAAAGCTGGGGGACACTTTCAGGAAAACTGAGAATAGACAAGAGAAAAACTCAAAAAATAGGGCAGAAGTCTGGAGCTACAGTACTGTGTAATTTCATATATATATATATATATATATATATATATATATATATATATAATGAGTTACGTTATTTAGTGGGATAACAATGAGTTATCCCCAATTCCCTAATGCCTCCTCCCTATCCCCAATCAGCTGGATATCCTCCTCCTCTGTGGGTCGTCTGGTTCAGTCCTTGTGGCAAGGGGACCATGGATAGCCTAGTATTAAGCCTTGTTCTCCTGGCTCAACTGTGCTGTTACTGAGGGGTGCCATGACTCTGGATAGTCTCCCCCACCATGGTTCTCTCAATCTTTCTGCCCCCTCTTCCGCTCAGTTCCCTGAGTCATAGTGGGTGAGTATTAAGGCTGCTTTAATGTTGTGAGCTTAGGGGTCTTTGTGTTGAAAATTGTAGGTTTCTGTCACCCTGGCTTATCCTGGGTTGATTGAATGGCTGTGGCTGTGAGTCCCTTGTTCATCCAGTCATTCTCTGTGGGGTTCCATATGGATCCTCCATGGTATGACTGTGGTGGTGCCTCTTTTGCCAGAAAATCAGCTATCAGCCTATGGTTGGTTGGTAGGGTTAGATGGGCCACAGCTCTCTCGGTGTATCCTGAAAAATACAAACACAGTCTCCATAGGAGAGTAAAATCAGTCTAGGTTAACAAATATACACAATTCTGGATTACTAAGATTCTATTTTTAGTAGCCTTCCCATCAATCGCTCTCATAGTGCATCTTTTCTTGTGAGTCCAAGAGTACGGGATACGGTGCCTATGGCCCTGAATCCCCAGTTCCAGTCAAGGGCTCTCCCTCCCTAAGTGGAATATTTGGCCAAATTTAAAATCTGTTGATTGTCTCCCCCAGGCCCAGGTTTCTCCAATGCATGACTGCTCCTTTCTTGGATCGCTGTTCTCTCCAAGTAGGAGGTATGGTCAGCCTATTCATGGCAGCAGACTGTGTTTCATGCCAGTGGTCTATCTTTACTCCCGCTGTCATTGATCAGCTTCCCCTGGCAGCTTGTTCAGTGCCTTCCAGCACTGTACTAACTGGCTTCTGTGGGCTGATTACCATTCCAGACCTTGAAGGGTGTCGATGCTGATTGATGGCATTCTGTGGTTTCTTCAGCAACATGGTTTTGCCTCAGGCCTGGGGAAGGCATTCAAGGGCTTTGACAGAATTCTGTCTTGTTTTTGGAACCTCATGGGTCACTTGGGTCAACAGCTCAGTGAGGGAAGGAACTGGTGACTGGGACCAGGGATTGTAAAACTGATCAATTATTCACAGGCTTAGACTCTATCCCCTACTACTCATGGCCCCTCTTGCTAGTCAACGCCCACTACTTGCTCAATTGGTTACAGTATGCTCGTGAGGATTTTATGTTTTCGAACCGAATTTGGTTTAGCCTCATGCTTAATTCATTACCCTCCCCCCATTCCCTACCCCTCATTCATTAACTCTCACTTCTTTATACTAGTCTGCGTAGAGTTTACGGTTATCCTGGTTAAGGGCTGCATATGAGGGAGAATATGCGGCATTCGATTCTCTGATCTTTTGAGTGTTCGCTTAGTATGATCTGTTCAAAGTCAGACCATTTTTTCCTAAATTTTGATATGTCAATTTTTCTTTCAGCTGAGTAGAATTCCATCTTGAAAATATACCACAGTTTCGCTGTCCATTCCTCCATGGATCGGCATTTGGTTTGATTCCAATTCTTGGCTATTATGAATTGAGCTGCTATAAATAGAGTTGTACAAAAGTTTCTGAATCGAGATGTGACATCTTGCGGGTAGATGCCTATTAGAGGGATAGCTGGGTTCATTGTTAGTTCTATGTCCATTCTGTCTAGGCGTCTCCACACTGCTTTCCATAGCGGTTGAATGAGTTTGCAATCCCACCTGCAGTGAATGAGGGTTCCTTTTTCCCTGCATCCTCACCAGCAAAGATTGTTGTTGGTTTTCTTTATGATTGCCATTCTGACTGGGATAAGGTGGTATCTCATTGTGGTTTTGATTTGCATTGTCCTTATCCTTATGGATGCTGAGCACTTTCTGAGATGGGACAAGGCCATATGTGTTTCCTCCTCTATGAATTCTCTGTTGAGATCAGTGCCCCATTTTGTGAGGGGGCTGTTTGAGATTTTACTATGTATTTTTTGAGTTATCTGTAAGATCTGGAGATTAGGCCTTTGTCTGAGTTATAGCTGGTAAAAATCATCTCCCAGTTTGATGGGGGTCTATTGGCTCTGAGTATGGTTTGTCTATACAGAAGCTTTTGAGACTGATCAGGTCCCATTGGTTAAGTGATTGTTGCATTTCCTGGGCTGCTGGAGTTTTGCTCAGGAAATTTTTCCCTACTCCTATTTCATGTAGAGTTCCTTCTATTTTTTCTTCCAGGGTGTTCAGGGTTACAGGATTTATATTGAGGTCTCTGATCCATTTGGAGTTGATTTTTGTGCATGATGAAAGGAGTGGGTCTATTTTCATTTTTTTACACGTGTTATCTAATTCATCCAGCACCATTTGTTGAAGATGCTATCATTGGACCAGTGTACATTTTTGGCCCCCTTGTCAAAGACCAAATAAATGAAGTTACTTCCATTTAATGCTGGTTCTTTAATTCTGTTCCATTGATCTATCTGTTTTTATGCCAGTACCATGCTGTTTTAGTTACTATGGCTTTGTAGTATGTTTTGAAGTCAGGCATGGTTATACCTCCTGAGTAGGCTTTTTTTGATTAGTATAGTTTTGGCTATCTGAGGTCTTTTGGCCTTCCAAATAAATTTAGAGATTATTTTTTCTATGTCTGTGAAGAAAGAGTTCTGGATTTCTATCGGCATGGCATTGAATTTGTAAATCGCTTTTGGGAGGATTGCCATTTTTACTATATTGATTATCCCTAACCATGAGCTTGTAATATTTTTCCATCTTCTCATATCATCCTCTATTTCCTTCTTGAGTGTTTCAATATTTTCCTTATATAAGTCCTTCACAACCTTGGTTAGTGATATTCCAAGGTATTTGATTTTCTTTGAGGCTATAGAAAATGGGACAGTCTCTCTGATGTCTTTTTCTGTCTGCTTATCTTCTGCATATAGAAAAGCTACTGAATTTTGTGTTAATTTTGTATTCTGCCATATTGCTGAAGGCATTAATCACCTTCAAGAGTTTACAAATACTATTCTTTGGGTCTAATATATAAAGGATCATGTCATCTGCAAAGAGGGTAGTTTAATTTCTTGCTTTACGAATTGTATCCCTTTTATGCTCTTCCCTGTCTTATCGCTTGGGCTAGAACTTCAAGCACTACGTTAAAGAGCAGTGGTGAGAGTGGGAAGCCTTGTCTTGTACCTGAATTGAGTGGGAACTCCTTGAGTTGTTCCTTATTGAGAATGATTTGTTCTTTAGGAGTTTTGTAAATTTTCTTTATTAAATGGAGGTATAGGCCATCTATGCCTATTCTTTCCAGAGCTTTGAAAATGAAGTGGTGTTGAATTTTGTCAAAGGCCTTCTCCATATCTATTGAGATAACCTTTTTGTTTTTGTGGTTGAGCCAATTAATGTGGTGGAATACATTTATCGACTTGTATATGTTGAACCATCCCTGCATCTCTGGGATGGAGCCAACTTGGTCTGCGTGGGTAATATTTATGATTTAGCATTGTATCCCATTTGCTAGGACTTTGTTCAGGATTTTTGCATCTAAGTTCATCAGAGATATGGGTCTGTAGTTCTCTTTTTTGTTGCATCCTTGCCTGGTTTGGGGATTAGGGCAATGTTAGCTTCATAGAAGGTGTTTGGAAGTCTTCCCTCTTTTTCTATGCTTCTAACAAGCTTCAGAAATAGTGGTTTCAGCTCTATGATGACAGCTTGGTAGAATTCAGCTGAGAAACCATCTGGTCCTGGGCTTTTCCTTTTGGGAAGGTTTTTAATTATATCTTCAATCTCTGTGGAAGTGATAGGTTTATTTATTGCTTTTATCTGCTCTAGGTTAAGCTTTGGCAGTTGGTAGGTGTCCAAAAACTTATCCATTTCTTCCAAGTTCTCTAATTTTGTGGAGTAGAGGTTTTGGGAGTATGACCTGATGATTCTTCCAATGTCTTTGGGATCTGTTGTGATCTCACCATTGTCCATTCTGATTTTGTTGATTTGGGCTTTCTCAGTTCTTTGTTTGATTAGGTTGGCCAGGGGTTTGTCACTCTTATTTAGTTTTTCAAAGAACCAACTCTTTGATTTATCTCTTTTAAAAATGTTTTCTTTATTTCCAATTCATTAATCTCAGCACTGATTTTAATTATTTCCTTTCATCTTGAGCTCTTCGGGTTAGCTTTTTCCATCTGTTCCAATGAACTTAGGTGGGTGGTTAGGTGATAGATTTGAGACCTCTCTGTCTTTGATATGAAGGCATCTAGTGCAATGAACTTCCCCTTAGGACTGCCTTCATTGTGTCCCACAAGTTCTGATAAGATGTGTTATCATCATCATTTATTACTAGGAAATTCTGAATTTCCTGTTTTATTTCTTGGATAACCAAATGATTTTTTAGGAGAGAATTGTTCAGGTGCCAGTACTTTGTGTAATTTCTGGATCCTGTTCCATTGTTAATTTCTACCTTTAATACACTATTGTCTGATATGATGCAAGGAACTACATCAATCTTCCTGAATTTGTTTAGGGAAGATTTGTGTCCTAATATGTGATCAATTTTAGAAAAAGTCCCATGCACTGCTGAGAAGAATGTATATTCTGTATTTTTGGGGTAGAACATTCTGCAAATATTTTTTATCCTCAGCTGGTCAATGGTGTTATTGAGCTCCGTTATGTCCCTGCTGATCGTCTGTTTGCTCGATCTGTCTATAGCTGATAGAAGTGTATTAAAGTCTCCTACTATGATGTAATTAGGGTCTATTTCTGCTTTATTTTTGAGTAGGGTTTCCTTTATGAACTGTGTTGCACCCAAATTTGGTGTATATATGTTAATGATGGTGAAATCTTCCTGTTGGATCATTCTTTTGATGAGTGACCATCATTACCTTTTTAATTGATTTTGGTGTAAAGTCTATTTTGTCAGCGATTAATGTAGCCATACCCACTAGCTTTTTACTTCCTCATTCTTGATAAACTGTTTTCCATCCTTTTACTCTAAGAAGATTACTGTCTCTAGAGGTAAAGTGCCTTTCCTGAAGGCAGCAGATGGAAGGGTCCATTTTTCTGATCCATCCTGCAAGTCTGTGTCTTTTGATAGGGGAGTTAAGTCCATTTTTATTCAGAAATATTACTGTGAGGTTTGCTTTGAGCCCTGCCATATTGAAGGGATAATGAGGGTTTCATCTGTGCTATTGTTATTAGCACACTGACTGTCATTTTCGTGCCTGATCTCTGTTACTCTTCTGAGGTAGATTTTTTGTTTCTTCTGTGTGGGAGATCTCTTGTAGGATCTTCTAAAATTATGGATTTGTTTTCAAATAATCATAGAGCTGTTTTACTTCATGGAACACTTTCACTTCTCAATCTATCAGGAGGGATAACTTTGCTGGGTACCGTATTCTAGGTTGAAAGCCATACTTCTTTAGGGCCTGAAAAGCATTATTCCAAGCCCTTCTAGCTTTCATGGTTTCTAATGAGAAGTCTGAGGTAAGTCTGATGGATTTTCCTTTATAAGTTACACTTTGCTTTTCTCTAGCAGCTTTGAGTATTTTCTCTTTGCTTTCTATATAAGGCATCTTAATTAGTATGTGTCTTTGGGAATTCCTTTTCATATCCTCTGTGTTTGGAGTCCTCTGGGCCCCTTGAAAGTTGAGTGGGCTTTCTCTTGTTAGATAGGGGAAGTTTTCTTGAATAATTCTGTTGAAAATATTTCCTATGCCTTTGTCCTGGGCTTCTTCTCCCTCTGGGATCCCCATGATTCGAATATTGGACCTCTTTATGGTATCCCATAAATTATGCTCACTTGATTTCTTGAATTTGTTGAATCTTATGACATCCTTATTAATTCCTTCTGTCTTGTCCTCAACTTCTGAAAGTCTGTCCTCCAGATTGTCGATTCTGAGATTGATTGATTCTAGGGAGGTTTTTAACAACTCCATTTCATTTTTGGTTTCTGCTATAATTTTGTTAATAGACTCCAATTCTTTGGCGAGATCCAATTTCCAATCTATTTTTTTTTTTTTGCTAGGGATTCTTGATAATCATTTTTAAGTTTTCTTAAGTCCCCATCAAAATTAATCAATTGATTGTCTAGCTCCTTCTGAAGTTGGTTCATCTTCAATTCACTTAATGTATTTCTGAATTCATTCCTATTTCTCTCCATTAAATTCTATCTGGAGTCTATGATTGAGTTGGTGACCTTCATCTCATTCATGTCTTTTTTTCATAGTTTCCATATCAGCTATTAACTGCTTCATGTTTGCATTGCAGTTGTGGTCAGGAGTCATATTATTCTCTCTTTGGGATTGTATTTTTTTGTCTCTGCTTCCTTGCCACTTTCTTGTTTCATAATTGGACTAGGGGCCCTGAGTTTGGTGGATCTGTCTTTGATTTCTGTGGGTTTTTTTCATTGGTTAATGCCCATATCCAGGTAGGGGAGTGGGACTCAGGCACCCTGGGGAGTGCTGTTCAGCGTGCTTTGCTGTGTCCTCCCTTCAGTGGCACACAGTCCCTGGTGCCCATCGAAGTCACCTGTACGCTCTCTGCAGTGGCGTGTGGTCACTGCCTGCACTGGCCTCTGCCCTCTCAGCAGTGGCGGCAGTTTCCAGGTATCTGCCAGAGGCCTACCCCCACCTGCAGCTGCGGTCCTGAGTGGGCTTCTGGAAGTGAGCTAGTTCAGTTTGCCTTAGAAGCGCATCTGCCTGTGTATGTGGTTGGGGTTTCAGGGAGAAGTGAGCTCAAGAATCGGGCACTGTAGGGAAGAGGCCATATGAGGGAAGGGTGCTCAGCTGGCAAGGGCTTGGTAAGCAGCTGGGTGGAGACAATGGGTGATGGAGGGAGCTTGGGGTGGGGAGGGGCAGCTCTCCTATCCTCTGTGGTGCAGAGAGCCGCTGTGGAACCCTGTCTGGGCTGGTGCAGGAGCTGGGGAGAGGGTGGGCTTGGGTTCAGGTCCGACTGGGGTCTGGGGTTTGTATCCCAGCTGGAAAATCAAACCATTATGGAGAGTGTCCTGGCGACACTGCTACTCCTCCACCGTCTTGCTCCGCCTCCTGTACTAATCAAACTAATCAAACTAATGCCTTCTGAACTTCACACAATATTTCTGCTAAAAAATATGGATCTAATTAATTGAAAAACAGCACACAATATGAAGACCTCTTAGGATGTTCTTCTCATTGTATTCTATATTTGCCTGACCTTTGTTCTTTTATTCTCTTACCCTTTAGATAAGCTCTTCACTCTTCCATACTTGCTCCTTTTGTGGTCTTTTAAGCTTCCTAGAGTAATTACCATAAGAAATCCAGTTATTTGAAGCCTGCTTCAGGTTCCATGATCACGTGTCCAATCCTTGATAGTAATTTTGTATTAGGAGCCAAATTCTATGTTCTCACATACTTAAAGATAACTCCTTCATGACCATAGCTCCTAATAAGTGGACACATCCTGAGGGTGACAATAATGTCATTATGAAATGACCAGATTTTGATTTCAGGAGTGAAAGTTGCCTAGCCCTCAATGGCTGAGCATAGAATTCTGATACCTGAACATTATTCAATGTCTGTGTGCTCAACTGCTCTCTCTGATCTGCTTTCCACCCCATTTCATGGCCTCCTTTTTATCTTTTTGACTTCTGACCTCATGACTTATTTTCCCTGCTCAAAGTCTTGTCCTGGAGGTCATTCTTGCTGTAGCTTCTTGGTGAGCTATATAATTTCCTTCAAAGCAATGATTCCAACTCTTTCTCTTGTCATTATGCAATTTACTGCCCTGAACCAACCCTTTTCACAACTCTCTAAACTGAAGCATAGAATCCTGGTACGAAGCTCAAATCACCAACTCTAAACAAGCATAGTGATTATTACTGGAAATGATCTATCACTTAGTATGTTTAGCCTTGTCAATTTATACTTTCATATTTATTCATTCTCTGGGTAGTGATTACTCTTAATGAATTATACAAATTTTTAAGAATAACTTTGAACGGTATAACTTTCTATTATGATGGAAATGCTATATATGTACCCTGTTCCACTTGAGCCTAGTGAGTACCTGAAATGTGGCTAATCCAACTAAATAAATAAAATTTATATTCCTTTATATTTAATATTTTTGGTGGTATAAGAATTGAATACAGGGCTTTGTGTATGCTGGCAAGTGCTCTTTCAATGAAATAGATCCCGTTATATTTTTATTTTCAGATTCAGTTATGTTAAAAATTTTCATCCATGTGGAGTTGATTTTTCTTCAGGGTGAGAGATAGAGATCTAGTTTTCATTTTTATTGTGTATATTATGTTTTCCCAGAGGTATTTGTTGCACTGGCTATCTTTTTCTCCAATGCATGTTTCAGGTGACTGTATTAAAAATTCAGGGACTACAGATTGCATGAATTTATTTTTGGGTGTTCTGTTTTATTCTATTGGTCTGCATGTCTTTTTTTACTCTTAGTATATGTTATTATGGCTGTATAATATAATTTGAAAACAAGGCATTATGCTAGTTTCAGCATTGTTCTATTTGATCAGAATTTGTTTGGTTATTCATGCTTTATGATTCCATATAAAATTTAGGATGGATTTTTTTTTACTTTTTTATCAGCATACTTTCATTTACCTGGTATTGAACTTCTTAAGGCCATTTTCATATAAACATATAATATATTTTGAGCATATTTTCCTCTTGTTCCTCCCTTTCCCTTTTTCTCCCTCTGACTAGTCCCCTTTCTTCTCCTAGTTTTGTATATATGATCTAGGAACCACAAATGTAAGAAAATGTGACATTTCTTTTTCTGCAATTGATAGTTCACTTAATATGAATATCTCTAGTTGCATACACTTTCTGCCAATGGCATAATCTCATTCTTTATGGATGATAAATACACTGTGTACAAATAACTCATTATTTTTAATTCATTTCTCTGTTGATAGACAAGGTTGGTTGTATAACTTACTTATTGTGACTATTGCTGAAACAAATGTTTATGTGTAAATCTTTGTGATAGCTTGACTTGGTAGTCCTTTGGGGGTGGCATAGCTGGGGTCATAGCTCAGGCCTATTTTTATATTTTTGAAAAAATTATACATGATTTCCATAGTGGTTTGACTATCTTACATTTTCATGCACACTATAAAAAGGTTCTCTTTTGCCCAGATTCTAGATAGCATTTGCTGTTGTTTTCTTAATGATTTTTATTCACATTTATCTTATGGCTATTGATGTTGAACCAATATATTTATTGATCTTTTTTATTTCATCTTTTCAGGACTATTTCAGGGTTTGAGGTCTTAAAGTATGTGATCCATCTATAGTTGATGTTTGTACAGAGTAAGAGATAAGGATCTAGTTTCATTCTTTTAAAAATGTGGATAGTCAATTTCTATAGTACCTTTTCTTGAAGAGTCTATCTTTTCTCCATCATATATTTTGGTATCTTTCTCAAAAATCAGGTGGGTGTATCTGTTTGGGTTTATATCTGGGTCCTCCATTCTATTGACCTACACATCTGTTTTTGTGATTGTATGATACGATTTTTGTTACCGTAACTTTGAGGATCAATCTAAACACCCATAGGCTGTATTTCAGTATTCAATAGTGTCTCACAGGCATTCAATAACATTGATACATTGAATTGTATCAATGTCACATTTGGACATTCTCATATTCTCCATCCTGTACTTAAGATTTCGAACTCAAGGGAAAACTCTAACACCATAACTTTTTGAAAGCTTTGCCCAACTCCCCAACTGAAAATTAATCACTTCTACCATCAGAAAGAAATTTTTCTGCTAAATTTCTATAAATTATTAGTTTCTTTAAAGGATTTTAAAAGACTCAATAATGAACCCACCAAACTTTTAGAATTTGGTGAATAAAATTAAAACCTATTAGATAAGAACATAGATAACATAGTCAAATTCAAAAAAGGTATCCGAGGTTTCAGGTTTGTAGCTAGTTCAGACAGTGACCCAACCAATGCTATTTTCACAGCTATAGAAAGAGTCTACTAGTAGGAGGAAGATGCCTTGGAAATCCTGAACAATGGGACGTTTAATAGGAACTCCTTGGCAATATCTCTCTTGCAGTACTAGGAAGAATCTCTGGTTTAAGAGATGTACTTTCTGGCCACTGCTCACTTGATTTGGTTGCCAGCAAATATTAACATTAGTCAGCTGTCCTTACTGTGGTGTTATGCACACAAAGAATCCTTTTTGATATCCTCTGGCTTCCTCCATGGATCTCTCCACTGGCAGAAGCCTTGTTCATGTGTCCTTTTGTTTCTCAGCAATTATTTTTTCTTATTCTAAAATAAATAAGTTAGTATTCTGGTCGAGGCACATACCTCTTGTGACTAATGTGAATCTGTACTAAGAAATTCATATATTCTTTCCTACTTTTGGGAGGACAAAGCTGTTTTCTTAGTACATGCTTAGGACCCAGAAACTTGGAGTGATAAACAAGGTGATATTCAATGGCCTATAAGACCTTTCCTGGGAAAGATTTCTAAGCTATCATAAACTTTAAGTCACAAATGCACTGTGTTCAACTGGTGAGAATAGCAATAGCACATTCTATGGATAAATTTTGGCAGATATCTGGCTGAACAGGGATATGTTGCATCCTTACTTAGAAACTAGGTTTTCAAATGTAACCTAAGGAGCAAGGAGTGGGCATCATCTGGCAAGAGGGGCCTTGAATAGAAGGGGAGAGAGTCTAAGCCTGTCAAAAGCGATCAGTCTGGCAAATCCTGGTCCCAATCACAGGCTCCTTCCCTCACTGAGCTGTTGATCAAAGTGACCAATGGGGTCCCCAAAACAAGACAAGATTCTGTCAAAGCTCTTGATTGCCCACCACAGGCCTAAGGCAAGATTGTGATGCTGAAGAAACCAGAGAAAGCCATCTATCAGCATCTAGAGACCCTGCGAGGTCCAGAATGGTAACCAGCCCCCAGATGGTAGTTAGTGCAGTGCTGGAAGGCACTGCATAAGCTGCCAGGAGAAGCTGGTCAATGACAGCTGGAGTAAACAGAGACCACTGACATGAAACACAGTCTGCCACCATGAGTAAGCTGAACACACTGCCTACTGGGAGAGAACAGCGAACCAAGAAACAAGCACTAGTGCAATGGAGAAGCCAAAGCCTGGGGGAGACAATCAACAGCTTTTAATTTGGCCAAGTAATCCACTCAGCGAGGGGGAGTCCTTGTTTGGAACTGGGATTTCAGGGTGAAATGCACCGGGAACCAAAATCTTGGGACCCCAAAGAGAAATTTATTTTATAAGAGTTTTACAAAGAGGCTACTAACAGTAGAATCTAGACAATTCAGGAATGTGTATCTCAGTTAACCTATACTTGTCTCACTCTCCAATGGAGATTCTGCTTGTATTTTTCAGAAGGCAGCGAGAGAGCTGTGGTCTTCCCAACTCTACCAACGAGCCATTGGCCGATAGCTGACATCCTGGCAAGAAATGAGCCACCAGAGACCTAATGTTGAGGATCTACATGGAACCCCTGCAGAGAATGGTGGGACAAACAAGAGACCTATAACCACAGCGAATCAGTCAACCCTGGATAAGCCAGTGAGACAGACACCAATGATCTTCAACACAACCTAAAGCAGTAGAGGTACCTAAGACCTCAACAATAAAGCATCCTTAATACTCACCCACCATGACTTAGGGAACTGAATGGAAGAGGGGGCAGAAAGATTATAAGAGCTATAGTGGAGGTGGAGAACTGCCAGAGACATGCCCCCCCCTCAGTAACAACATACAAAGGGGGTGGAACCAGATTGACTCCTAGACTATCCATAACCTCCTACCCAATGGTCTGATCCAGACTGCCTACGGAGGAGGATATCTAGCTTACTGGGGACAGGGAAGAGGGAAATCAGGGAACTGGGGATACCAACACATTATTTGCTCACTCAATGTATCTAATTCATGGATGATAAAGAAAAAAATAAACATTGAAAAAAAAAAAGAAACTAAGTTTTCTTTTTTTTTTTTTTTTTTTTTTTTTTTTTT
>PVHP010044106.1:0-14214 GCA_004024765.1 Zapus hudsonius
ACTGGACTGAGCATTTGAGAAACTAAACAATCTTCCATACCAATGAAAGGCAAGGAGGTTCTGCAGTCTTATAATTCAATATCCAATCATCCTTTGAAGCTGAGAGATAATATGATTCATATATTTTTGTTTTTTTTAGAATTTCATATCTTTTTTTAGTTGGAAATTTACAAAGAAAATCTATTGGCAGTAGAAATCAGCTGGCAATTTGATTTTCTTCACTGGCCCTTCTCATTAAATAATATAGCTTCCTGTTTTTGTCAATGGGGGTCTCTCTTGATTTAAAGATCACCCAGCGACAGTGCTTCTACATTTACTGAGAGTTTTACAGTTTAGAATACATCATACAGAACTCTGAGCTCTATGCACATTGAAAAACTGTCAAAAGTGATCTTATTTTGACCTAATGTGTGGGTAGCTCTAAAAAGATGCATTTAAAGGTAGCAGCAAAAGAAAATGTTTAAATAGAAAGCACTGTACAGAAGCAGAACTTTGTAGTTCTAGAGGCAGTTCTAAGTGAGCACAGAAGTTCAAAGACAGGGGACAAAAAAACATGAGGTTTCAGTCTCTTGTGTTGAAGAATCACCTGAGGGAAACTTGTTTTAAAAATTAATTGATGCACCTAAGTCCAGAGATTAAGACTACATAGAGCCCAGAAAGACTCCTATTTAATAAGGCTATAGGTACTTCTCTCATTTTATTAAAACAACCTGGCCATTCTTCTCTCCTTCCCTTCCTCCTCATCTTCTACCTCCTCTTATTCCTCCTCCTCCTCTTTCTTCTTCTTCTTCTTCTTCTTCTTCTTCTTCTTCTTCTTCTTCTTCTTCTTCTTCTTCTTCTTCTTCTTCTTCTTCTTCTTTTATTGTCCATAATGAGTTACAACATTTAGTGGGCAAACAATGAGTTGTTATCCCCGATTCCCCTCCCCACCCCGTTGGATAATCTCCTCCATGGGTCGTCTTCTTTTTTTAATGTGGGTGAATGTGAAGGTCACAGGACCACCTCAAGTGTCAATCCTCAGGAAAGTCATCACCCTTTGTTTTCTTTTGAGATAGGGTCTATCATTGGTCTGGAGCTTCCCAAGTATACTAATTTGGCTGGAAGTTGGGACCTAAGAACCATCCTTTCTTGCCTCTGAAGTATGGCGGTGGGGATTTTCTTTTTGCCTATTTTTTAGTTTCTGCCTAAAATCTAGAATCCATGAGCTGATGATGAAATTCATGGATACAACTACCCATGAATGCCCTGAAGAAGGCAGGAAGAGTTTTAATTTGCCCATGACAACCTGACCCCAAGCATGGGCAATACATGCCCTAGAAACACCCTCTGCTTAAGAGAAGAAGATCAAAGTGAAGAAATGTGATTTCTGCAAAGCACAGCTTCAGTCCTGCCACAGTGTCACCTGCATTATGTTGGCACTGTAGCCCCAGCATAGTCTTGGCCCCTTAGGCCCACAATGCAGTCTTTCTTCAGGCATGCAGGGAGATCTCCATGTTTGCCTTATGTCCTGAGAAGCCATTGCAGATGCAGATCTGAAGACCAGAACAAGAAGAGACAGGTCAGGCCATATAAGCAAAATCACCTCCTCCTTACATTCTAGCATGGGCTTCAAGCCCACATCAACACTAGGCTGGCTCAAGGGGCCCCAGCTCTGCCCAGGTCTAGCCTGATGCTCACAGACCCAGTCTCCAGGTCCAACCTACTAACAGTTTATCCAGAGTACCTGCAGCTTTCCCTCACTCTATTTGTAGAATTAGTTAATCGGTCTTATACCAGATGGATCCAGGTGCCAAACTGGGTCCCCATAGACTCAAGCACCAAGATAGCCCCTGTGGACATAATTCCAGGTTTTCTCACACACTAACTAGTCACTGAGGACACCAGTAGTAAGGCCATCTCCAGTATCTACCAGCTGAACCACCCATAATTTCTGCTTTGGCTGACAGGGCTTTTTTAAAAAATCAAACTCATTCAGAGCAGGTGAGAATAGGTGCTCTACTTCAAGGGCATAGACACCAAATTCATAATAAATTGATCATGAATAACCAGGAAACAGGACACAAGTAAAAAAATGAAATAAAGCACCAGTAACCAATCCTAAAGAAGGGGAGATCCATAAACAGCCTGACAAAGATTTTTTTTCTTTTTTTTTAAATTTATTTATTTTTTTATTGTCCATAATGAGTCCAATATTTAGTGGGCAAACAATGAGTTGTTATCCCCAATTCCCCACTGCCCTCCCCTCCCCAGTCTGCTGGATAACCTCCTCCATGGGTTGTCTGGATCAGTCCTTGTGACAGGGGACCATGGATAGCCTGACAAAGATTTTTAAATAACCATCTTAAGGTCAGTTAGAGAACAACACAGATAGTGTACTAAAACATCAATTTAGCAGTTCAAAACTAAAAGTAATTGTTTGATAGGTAAAAGCCATAACAAGAACCAAACCCAAATTGTGCTGACTAAGAGCATAAGCTTTTGATAGTGTTGGTCAATAGCAGACGTGATTATGCAGGAGAGTCAATGATTTCAAAGACGAGTCATCTGAATCTGTATAAGCAGTAGAGCAAAACGAAACAGAAAAAGTGAATTAAAAGCCTGGAAAGTTGATGATAAGCCATCAAACAAACAAATGTGTGCATTATGGTAGTTCTACAAGGAACAAGGAACAGATGAAGAAAAAATTAAGTATAGAAAGATTAAATGGGTAATGACAAAATTTTTCAAGTCTTGAGATGGAAATAAACATTCATATCTATTAAACCCAAAGAACCCCAAGTTTTATATATATATATATATATATATATATATATATATATATATATATATATATATATATATATGTATATATATGTGTGTATGAATATATAGTATGAAATATATATAATAAAATTATGAAAAATTAAAAATGATAGGAGTTTGATTTCTATTTGTTGTAATTTTAGAAGAAGCAAAGATGGAGAAAAGAAGACGAAAGATTAGAGCTACCCAGCATTCTCCTGCATCTCCAGGAGAATCCATCAAATCAACAGGTGTGTCTCTGTCTAGCAAGTGCAGTGCCCTGAAAGGAATTAGGCACAATAAAACAGCCTCAGTAGGAAAGGAATCATATTCTGTAACAACAGCGCTGATATGCAGTTTCAAGAACTTTAAAATGTGCTCACACATGCATATGCATATTCATATACCTAAATATATGGATTCTTATTTGCGATAAGGCCATCTATTATTTATAAACCCTGAAGGAGAACACATAAATTTTAACGGACAACTTCTGAAACAGGAAGCTTCTCCTCTAGCCTCATTGAGCTCAATGGAGACAACGCTGCTGTGTCTGAGATCTTCTGTTTACAATTCACTTCTATTTTTTTTTTCCATTTTGCAGTGACTGTGAGAAAAACTCTTGCCAGAGTTGATATATGAGTTGGTTGTTCTCTCCAAATGTCATGTAGAAATTTAACTTTAATTCTTATTGTATTAGTAGACTGGAACTCCAAAAGGTGTTTAGCTCTTAAAGAAAGGTTTCCCATGAATAGATTAAGGACAATATCACGGGAGTGAGCTGGTTATCATAGGAGTGGCTTTCACAGAGAAGTAAGTTCAACTTCCTGAGCTATGGTCCTTCCACCATCTTATGATACAGCAGAAAAGACTTCATCAGATGTCAGCCAGCAGGACTTTCCAGCCTCCAGAACTGTGAGATAAAGTAATAATAATAATATTAATAATAATAATAATAATTCAATTGGAAATGAACAGTTTTTCAGATTTTGTTTTAGTGCCAAAATATGGACTAAATCATAAATCGGTGAGTTGTTACATCTCTGCGTTAGGGTCAGATGAAGCTAGTCTTATGACTTGATAAAAAATTAGAGGTAAATTAGTTTTCTCTCCCAATTCTTTCTGGATATCTTGGCCTTGTTCATCCTTACACTCAGGATCAGCAATTTTTCTCAAGGTGTGTTTTTCACAGAAGATGATCTCGAAGTAACTGTTCACTGTCCTTTGTTTCTTTGGTTTCAGGGACGGTGTTAGTTTTTCTATTACTAGCCTGGGAGTTTTGCATCATTTGCAATGTAATGTAAAGGTAAGTGATATTGTACCATGCAGACTCCAATATTCTGTCCCTCTGAAACAGGCTTTAATTTTCCTAATTTGAGCACATCATCTGATTCCTTTGAAACCCCTAACATACAATTATCACTGGTAAAAATAACCATTTAGATACATTAAGGGAGGAAGAGAATAGACAGAAGTATAATGGCCCTAGAAACTGGCAATCCAAATCATGGCTACTTTTTGGTATATTGGTGGTCTGAGACAAGTTACTGGGGTCCTCTGCATTTTTTTTCTTTCATATGCATAATGATGACAATAATACCTCAATTGAAGATTGAAAATAGCCATTTTTGTTGTCTCTGGGAAATTAGTACCAGGACCCCTTCATTAAACTAAAATCATTAGAGGCTTAAATCGCTTTTATCAAATGATGTGATAATTCAGAAATAAACTATGCATCAATCATATTAAGACTATTTTCATACCTACTACAATGAAAATCATACTTAAACAATTTTCTACTCTATTTTTAGGGAACATTAAAAGAACAAATTTTCTAAATGTCCAGTGGTAACACACTTTTATTTCCTGAATATTTCAAATGCAAAATCACTGGAGTCCACAGAAACAGAACACAATGACATGCAACTATGTGAGACAAAGTCCCTTTATGCCGAAGCAATCCTCATGTGGCCTGCCACACAATCACTAGCCTTGGGAATTGTAGTCTTGGTAACAATGGTAGTTCTGCTTACAGGACCCATGCCTTGGATTTCACCCTCCAGCAGTTACCTTCTCACTGCTGGGAAAAAACACCTGAGCAGAAAGAAGCTTAGAGCTTATGTGAAGGAAGGGTTTGTTCATCTTAACAGTTTCTAGGGGGAGAATTCATTATGCTGGGGTAACTATGGTAGAGCAGGTTGCTGGGGTGTCACATCTTGTCACAGTGCCAGGAAGCAAGTAGTCCAAGTGAATGAGTTTTGAACACTCAGTGGGGTGGACTTATAAACCTCAAGGTTCACCATTGTGACACCTCTTCCAGTAAGGTTGTACTTTCTCAAAGTGCCTACACTTTCATCAAATTGCCACCAGCAGAAGAGACTATGGGGAGCATTTTCCATTCAAATCCCCACATATCCATATGATCCTACGTGGATTATACTGACATTACTCAGAAGAATGGGTTAAGATGCTCTTCTACAACTGATTATGCACATCTACCAATTCTCAGAAAATCTGTTGCATTTTTTCCTGAATGTGTAAATTAATTGACACTTATAACATATTTAAATACTGACACTGAAAGCTGAAAAAGGAAAACTGGTGTTAAAAGTCTTCAATTTAGGGTTGACTGATTGCCCCAAGAAGACATCTGTCACTGATAGGCAAGCGTCTGTCTTTCTTGTAAAGTATAAGAATCCCACGTGCTCCTGTTTAGATCTATTTAATATCAATGCTGCTGGTCTCCAAATTCTGAGCAGCAAAAATGGTTGCTTTTCTTCAGATAATGTATTTATAAATCAAAAAAGGAAAATAATTCAGTGTTCATAATTCTTTGGCCCACCTTCCCACCAACAGAAACCCATAAGCAAATTCTATGTTAGAGGAAGCAATACTAGCAAACAGGTTCATTTTTTTCACAACAAAATTTAGATTGAGATTTGGGGGGGGGTTGTAGTTAATATACTCATGTATAAGTTTTTGTCCTTTTATGACTTTGTGTTGTGTCTCATGTAAAGCGAAATTATATGAAACTTGAAAATTTGGAAAAATTACTTAGAGGGATTTTATTGATAAAGAAAAACTTACTTGTGTCGTCTTGTGCCTAGAAGCAGGATGAACTGTTTCATAGGAATCACTCCCTCAATCATAGCACTGACTCTGATGCAGGTTCTGACTCTCAATCAGGATCCCCATATGGAGGCACTGTCACACTTGGCCTGTGGTCTTATCATTTAAACCATAAAAGAAGAATATGCTTTTGTCAATTATATTCTCATTCTTTGCCAAGATAAGATACTTAACTTTCTATTTTCAGTTGGATTCTGTGACCTTATTTAATTTTGTTCCTGACACTTGGATTCTAGAAATATCAGAAATCTTTACTTTTCAACATTAAATGGGATTTAATTAGACCTCACTTCTCAGTATTTTGCACAATTCAATATCACTATTGGGACTCCCTGCCTCCTTGGTGGCATTATCCACCATTCTTTGGCCCTACCTGTTTCTGCCTCAGTGGAAATTATTATAATGTTCAATCTTATTAATTTCCATGATTATTTTTCATTCATTTCCATAGAATGTACCTACTCAATCCTGTGGCTTTTTTTTCTTTATTGGCATATTTATCTGCCCACCACTCATTTTGCTGTTGGTTTGTGTATATGTGCCTTCTAGACCATATTTTCTAACAGAGTCAGCCTCAGAGAATATTATTCACACTTTTAAGGATGCCCTCTGTAATACCCAATGCTGTAAACCCTTCTGCGTCCTTCCCCATTCTGTGCAATATGGCTGTGCTTTTAATTTTGTCCAGGAGGGGGAGGGGGGAATTGGAGAATTTGGGATAACAACTCATGGTTTGCCCACTAAATAATGTAAGTCATTATGGACAATAAATTTATATTAAAAAAACGTGAATCATTAGGAGGATTCAAATGGGTTATATCATTTACTTAGTATTATTCTGTGAAGAAAGAAGGTATATTTAATTCTTGGCATAGGAAGTGAAATGGTGGCAATGGAGGGTTCATACTTGGGGAGAGGATGACTGTCCATGGTGGATTGTAGTTGTTTATTTCTCTGTGTATATAAAATCATATTACTGAAGTGTGAAAAATTTTTCCCCTCTCAACATTTATCAAATCTGTAGGAGAGCCGGGCGTGGTGGCGCATGCCTTTAATCCCAGCAATCCGGAGGCAGAGGTAGGAGGATCACTGTGAGTTCAAGGCCACCCTGAGACTACAGAGTGAATTCCAGGTCAGCCTGGACTAGAGTGAGACCCTACCTTGAAAATAAAAAAAAAAAAAAAATCTGTAGGAGAAATACATGAAGCTTTGCTGGTTATCAAATTTCATAAGAACAGATCATTTGACCCTACCTTTGTTAAGCTAAGAAAGGATCTTTGAACTCTATCTTCCTTCCCACTCTAGATTACTAAATAAACTATTTCTTATGAACTCTCAGTAAAAGGTGTTATATATAAATTCATTCTTTGGAGGTTCAGAGAGAAAATAGAAGTCCTCAGAGATATTTTTATCATACTTCCACAATATAATATTAAGACAATCTTTTCACTTGTCTTTTTTTATATTTAGTTCACTGTATTAGCTTGCTCCAGACAAAGTTAAAGGGACAAGGCTGACTGGATTCAGGACTATATTGCCAATAGGAAAAATAAATTGTACATAATAACTTTGCTAAAACAGAAAGTGGAAGGGATTTTAAGTCCTAAAGTTATCAAATGCCAAAATCCTGAGGGATTTTAGGAGTGTGTGGGAGATCAGAAGGCAGAGCCTTTAGGCAGGATTAGGCCGGCTCACTATGACCTCACACAGTTTTGCCCAGCCTCCAACATGATTTCTGTAAACCAGGCCATAGCTAAGCAAAGCAAGCAGTGTTTCTGCTTGGACTAATGTGGGTTCCAGGTGGTAAGTGCTCCCTCCCTTCAGTCTTGGAAAACTACTATATTATGGGTTCTTTTGTTTATGTTTTGTTTGTTTGTTTTTTAGAGGAGAGTGGCGGTTTATTGTTCACTAGTAGGCCTGGGTTTTGTTTTTAATTTTCCTCAGAAGCATGTATCTTTTATTTCTTCTTTTTGATGATTTTTTATGAGTTTATATCAGGCCATATGGTGATGGGTTGGTTACCTTTTCTTTTTACTCCACTCCTTCCCTTTTCCAATAAATCTGATAAAAAATGTGATATTTGTCATAAAGTCTCTCCATCTAAATCATCAATTACTTGGCATGCTCTGGGTTGTGGGGTGGGTGCCCAAAATTGGGCTTCCAGATCCCCCCTTTAAGAGGAAACTGCTTCTCACAGTTCGGTCCTTTGGGTTTACTTCCTGGCACTTTTGGAAGTTAGATTCCTCTCTTGCCATAGAATCTGGCAGGCAGGGTTACTTTAGGAAAGATGGCTCCTGGGGTGTGAATGGGACAAGAGACTGGAAGATTTATATCTCCAAAAGGAGCAGCAAGACTATAACAGCAAGTTCTCTAAAGTAAACTCTCGAGAAAAACGATAGCATGAGTCTCTTGACAATAAGAACCCTACCAGAAGTTTATCACGGGAAGAAAAATGTTAATGCCATCTTGATACAGTAGGTATTTTCTTTTGAGTTCAATGACTGAATTCATGGCAAGTAAGGGACTATTACATATGCCTTATATACAATGAAATATATTCAATGTTAAACAGGTGGCCTGTTATAGGGAACAGAATACAAGAAAATCCTTAAAGTGCATTAAAAGAATGAAGTTCCTTGCCTCCGTACTCATTCTTGTCTTGGGTAGCTTTCTTTTTGCTAGATTAAAAAAAAAAACATGGAAACTATAGAGAGGAAAATAATGCTTTTTCATTCAGCTAGGCTACAATATCACAACACTGCCTATAGCATTGAAACACCTTCTCACTCTCTGAAAGGTCTACCTTAACTACCCCCAGGCCTCTCTGTCTCTCAAGGTCTGAACTTCCCTTAACCTCCTTTCTACTTGGGAAAGAACATTTCTTTAAAACCTAGGTCGCTTTTTTTTTTTTTTTCAAAGAACAGCAGAGTGTTACAGTTCAAGGCCGATTGAGGGCTTTTAAAGTGATTATCAAGAAAATCGCATTTGGAAAAGAGTTCTAGTGGTGAAAAGCTACAGCCTTTTGGTGAGTGACCATAAGATGAGAGAGGAGAAAACTCAGTTTGTTGAGCTTATTTGTTCCTTCCTTGGCACTTCTAAGCCTATAAGAATTTGAGGAGAGAGTTTTCCTTCAGGAAAAAAAAATTCTTGCACAATGCAAACAGAATCATGAGTCTTAAATTAATTTTACATTGTCCCGAGTGCATGATAGAAGAAATGACTTGATTAGCTAATTATTATTCTTGTTGGGTCAAAGATGTGGTAGAAAAATTCTTTTTTATTATTGACTGAGGTTGTAGACTAGAAAGTCAGTCAATCTTTGGTGAGGTTGAATACACAAAATGTGATTCCATGTGGTTTAGGTATTAGCACTCTGTTTATTTCTCAAGAGGAAATATTTAAACCTGGATATGCCATACAAATGTGTCCGCCTGATTGTATAAACTGGGTTTTCATGAGAGTTAACTGAGGTAGCAGTTCAACAAATATTTATCAGGTTCCTATGAATTTACCCTGTCTAAACCATCTCAACTAGATGGATCTTTGAAAGTCACCACTCTTTTTTTTTTTTTTTAAGTGAAGAAAGGTTTATTCTAGTTTACAGTTCCTGAAAATCACAACTCTTAACCATGTCACTGTGTTTTGAAGTCCCCAGCAGCTAGCTGTTCTGGGGTTGTCTCTTTAACTAAAAGGACATAAACACCAGGGTATCAAAACACTCTTGAAGGAGTTGAGATAAAGGGGAGAAAATCATGGAGTTGGTTTAAAAAAAAAGTTCAGAAGCTGTATCTTTTTCAGTGTTATGAAACAGTGCATCTCCACAGCCTGGCTAACTTCTGACTCCATGCTGTGTTTATCTTCGAAAGCAGATGTCAGAAGGTTACTTCTAACCATTTTCTTGATCACTGTCTGAAACCAGAAAGATGCAGAATAATCACATAAGTGACTTAGAATTTACCACATTTTATTAGAATCTAATTTTTATACCAAATAACACACCCATTGATCACCACAGCAGGAGCACCAGACCAGAGGAGAAATGCAAAGAAGGCATACTTCTGGGTAACTTCTACCTATTCCAGGAAAAGACAAGAAAATTTTCTTTTCTTATTTTTAAACCTATCTTCCAATTCATTCTATTTATCTTGTATGACTGACCTCCTCACTCCTGAGGGTTCTGACATTTATTTGTAAAATACACTCAAGCTCCTCCATTCTTTGACTACCGGATAAACTTCTGTTATTGGTACTTAGTTTGATAATTTAGTTTGCCACATGGAGATAAGTAGCATCACTGCAGGGAGGGTCTCACTCCTTTAAGGCTTAACAAATTATCTGTGATAATGAAAAAGCCTAGTGTTTTGGAAAACACCATCCCCAGAAATGTTTAAGCTGAAGAAGGATATTTTAAAATGACTTATTTCTGGATATTTGCAGGTTATCTTTTAGTCTCTTAAGGGCACATACTCCATAGCTGCTCCTACCAGGGACTTTAGTGTTGTCATGTTTGAAAAAAATAAAATTAAAAGGAGATTATAATTTAATTACATTTGAAAATGGGCACATGATAATAGGAAAAAAACAACACAGAGAAGTCAGATCTATCATCCAATAAAATGAGTGTCTACTTGAGTCTAGTTTATTCAAGGAAATTATTTCAATTTAATTTTTATTATTAAGTAGCAACTTGGTATGCACAAATCATTTGTTGGTACCTCAGTTTCCCTCCTCCCTGCCCTCATTCCACTGAAGACCCTCAGTGGGATTTCTGGTATGCTCCATAGGATTGAGGACTATGTATTATATAAGCAGCAGTCAGTCATTGGAGCTGCGTATGGAGGGTGGTGACAATGTCTCTGGATATTTGCCCTCATCATGGCTCTTATATTCTCTCTGCCCCCTTTTCCATAAAGTTCCCTGAGCTATGGTGGGTGAGTTTTAAGTCTACTTTAGTGTAGAGTTCTTAGCACCTTCTAGATTTTTATGTTGGAACATTTTGAGTATCCTTGGTTTCTGTCTTGACCCTGGCTTGGGTTGTCTGTCTCACTGAGAAAGCAACACTTGTTCATCATTCCGCTTCTTGTGTGGTGTCTCCTGTGCCCTTAAGTAAAGGAAGGTTGGGCTTTGATTTGTGCTTTTAAAGCTGTCTTCCGGGGTGTGGTGGCGCACACCTTTAATCCCAGCACTTGGGAGGCAGAGGTAGGAGGATCACCATGAGTTGGAGGCCACCCTGAGACTACAGAGTGAATTCCAGGTCAGCCTGGGCTAGAGCAAGACCATACCTCAAAAAACAAAAAACAAAAAACAAAAAGCTGTCTTTGGGGCTCAAAAGATAGTTCAAGTGGTGGTAAACATTTGCTGCACATCCATGATGACCAGAGTTTGGATTCCCAGAAGAGCATGCATCTGTAATCACAATGTACCTCCAGCAGCATGAGATAGTCAACAGAAGCCCCAAGCTCATGGCCCAGCTAGCCAGACCTTCATTCACACTGACAAATTGCAAGAGTGAGCAGTCTCAAACAAGTAGTAACTGGGGACCACCACCCCGAGTCTGACATACACACATGTGTATTGCATATTCAACCCCCCAAAAAAAACACATACACCAAAATAAAAACTTATTTTGTGACCCATACAAAGAATAGAATGTACCTATAACAAGAGTAGGTGTGAGACATTTAGGAAGTTCTCATGGTCCAAATGAAGGAGGGTAGCATTGTGGAATAAGAGATGAGGGATGGAGGAGGAACAGGACTTACCCATTACTTGGATATAAGGAAGGAGTGGAGAAAACTGTAACATAAATCATGCTAGTAGGCACCACATGACTGCTTTCTTTTCTTACACTGAGATAGTGGAGAAATGTGTACAGCAGAAGGTAGAGAGGTATGAATCATAAGTGCCATCTTCCTCTGCTGTCTTTGTTTGTATATAACATAAGAAATATTGAGTGATAAACCAGATATATGAATCCCGTTTGAATAAAGATTTGTTGAAAGTTTTGCCAAAAAACTAAAGAGACGAAGTCCTAATGAAAACCAGCTCACAAGAACAGAATCACACAAATGTGAAGCAATTTAAATGTCTCTCAATGTTGCACTATTCTAATACTTTCCCAACTGTGTTTTAATGACTCTCCTCTGGAACAACATTTGCAATTCATGGGATGACCTGTTGCTTCTCTTCCTGATTTCACCTCTCATCTCCTCTATTTATATGCTCTTCATCCTAATATAAGAAGGCCCATTTCCCACCAATTTACAAAAAGACTCAACCCAGACAGGGGCTTTTATGCAGTGTCACTGTGGTTACTGGAAGGGGTTATCCTCAGTTACCTTACTGGGAGCTCTAATGGCGAAAGGTCCACGCTGATAGGAGAAGCACTAGCCCAGATGAGAACATTCTTGGACCTCTGGCATCACTGTCACTGCTAATGCACAGCGTGAGTCATCGATGGAGAGGTTGCCAAGATTGCACACAACCTAGAGAACAATTGGCTGCAAAATCAACTTGCAATTTTAACTAAATCCTAATTACATGAAAGATTATGCAATGACCTTTTGATAACAGAAGGGCCTTCAAGGTAGTAGAAAGTAGAAAGCAAGTACGAGTATGAACTCAAATAGATAATTAAAAATAATAGAATAACATGAAAGGAAGAGGACTGAGATAAAAAAAATAGCAAAATAGATACAATTGTACCCCCACAGAGAGAGAGAGAGAGAGAGAGAGAGAGAGAGAGAGAGAGAGAGAGAGAGAGAGAGAGAGAGAGAGAGGCAAGACACTTATTGAAAAGACCTACTTTTTTCCAGTTTCTCAAGTAAAATTAAAATGACACTGTTGAACAACATACTTCCTGATGTGGTTTAGGATACTTGGTGCAGCAATGCTTTGTGGGTCTTTTACACTTATGCTGCCATTGTTTCTACCTATCCAGGTGTTCTCATTGCCAACAATTGGAATTTTCTGTGAGCATTCCCAAGTTATCCTTTCAAATACTCTGTCTGTACTGGTTTTATCCACCTTAGTCATCTCAGATCCAAATGAAACTCAGCAGTATTTATTAAGATGTTAACGGGGAATTTTCATGGGCTCCAGAATACCTCCTTGGCAGACAGGTATGTCATATAGAACAGAATATTTAAATCCTTAAGCATACCTATGCTTATTATGGTATCTCTACACCCCCCTCTCTCTGTAGTCTAAAATAATGAATTTGTATATTTATTATACTATCTGCATGCCAGCTTACTCTTCTGGAAAGCAGGGAAGTAAAAAAAAGTTATCTTATAATATCTGTATATAAAAAAGAAACCTTTATGATTATTGCCCAATCATATTTTCTCATTTTCATCTCCCCTATTTGGGCCTCAAAGATGTATATGGCTTTATTTCCCTTTCTATTCCATGTACCTATCATAATTTCATCTGACCTTTAAACATCTTTCTGTTTTTGTACATCATGTTTTCTAGACATATAAGGTGAAATCCATAGTTATCTTTCTCAGAAAATCAATTCAAAATCTCTTCATAAAAGAGATAAGAAAAGTGATGGGTACGTGTAGCGCTTTAAAAATTGGAAAGCTAAGTGGCTTGAGTCCTCTCCCTCTAGTTGGAAATTTTATTGTGTCATTACAATGACATGTTGGTAGTGGACAGTGATTTGATTGTCCACTCTCATCCCCAAAGGAGTTAGAGGACGGACCTCATATGCATGAGGAAAACATTCAGGAAGCTGTCACATATTCCTAAATTACCCTGAGCAACTTTACCTTGGAACCAGAAAAATAAAGGGTAATTTATGGTTGGAAGCAACATATATGGATTCAAAATGCAATTATCCTTACCTTGGCCTTTAGCCAGATAATTTGGAACGTGAAACAATTAGTTTATATAAACCTGTCCTTCATCTTTCCTCCCCCTGACTTCCACTCATTTTCTTATTTTCCTGTCTCAGAGGAAGTCTTAAATGTATTCAGCACAGAAGGGGAAAAAATCACATTTTCTTTTCTTATTTGCTATGTGAAGTTCCCTTTGTATACATGACATTATTTAACTGTCAAGGTGCCTTATGTATTAGTCACTTAATCACTGCATTTCTTAGTTTAAAAGTGGAGGTTCAAAGAACCTGAAGCACTGGCCTCGAGAAGAGTCATAGTCATGATTTGAACCTTGGTCTATCTGTCTTTGAAGTCTTTCCTGACTTCAGTTTACACTTCCCAGGAGTTTGCCACATCTACCCTGTAACATCAGTGCAGGGATTGGTATGTGACAAGAGCCCACATGGTTTGAAAAAAAAAA
>PVHP010044107.1:0-14245 GCA_004024765.1 Zapus hudsonius
CTCTCTCTCTCTCTCTCTCTCTCTCTCTCGTGTTTATATGATCACTGTCCTCCCAGGCGGCTGGGCAGTGATACTGGGGACGGGATGGAGTGCTTCCAGAGAGGGTCTCCTCCACAGCATGCTTCTTAGGTAGGTCAGCCTGGGAAGGTCAGTAAAAGGAGGGGAGCTATGAAGGGAAAATGACACCCTGTAACTCAGAGCTCAGTCATCAGGTTGCTGCGTCCGGGGTCCTGGGTGATGATCTATATTTTCCATCACTCCCTGCTCTGAGTTTTCGAACAGGTTCCCTTGTGCACACATTGGCTGGCTGGCGTACATGAGTAACGCTGCCCTCAGCATCAGTGTCCTCGTGAAAAGCAACGAAGAGACTGAAGAATGGAGTCACTTGCTCCAGTGCACCGCCTGGGCTCCAGATGCTTTCTGGGTATGACCTCAGCTCTGGGTGCCATTTGCTGAGTCAAAGGCTGCATTGTTGCTGGACATCCCAGGGTGCTCTCCACAGACTGTCCGGATGTCTGTGTCCACAGTGGCTTGTGGAAGTGCCCTCTGTCCACTCTCTTGCCAGCTTCTGGATGTGGTGGGTCAACCTGTCTGCACTGATGAAGCTGACACTGTGCACATCTCTGACTCATGTTTAGTTTGTTGCCTGGTGGTGGTACCTTTGTCTTTATTTTTTTCTGCTTCATAAATTCAGAATTAAAAAAAAAAAAAACCTCTACAGCAATTATTTCTCCCAGTGTTTTGTGATTGCCATACAAAGCTAGCTTTGATTTTCAGGAGGTCATTTTCCCCTTAGGTTTTGCTGACAGGTATGTCCAGCCTTTTGACATCATAACATGATATTGACATCTACAAAGGCTGTGCTTGAGAACCAAGCAATTAGGTTATAAAAAAATTCGCAAAAAAAATTCCCACCCCTCATAATGTTTGAAGCAAGTTTAAGGTTTTGTGTTGGACTGAATTCCCAGCTATTCTCCACCACACATGGCTCTGTGTTCCTGCAGGCCCCAGGCTGGGCACCCCTGGGTGGCTGAGGGAGAAGGGGCGTGCATTCGGGTTCAGCAGCTGTATCATCGGGAACGTGCTCCTCTCTCTGAGCCTCAGCCGTCCCGCCACAAAATGCAGATCATGACATCAGGCTCCCTGGGTCATGAGGGTTCATTTTATGATCCCCATAAACATGGAGCCGGAGCCTAGAAAACACCTCACAGCAAAGCCTCCACACGCCCCGACTGTGCCGGCCAGTGTCACTGCAGCTTGACAGCCGCCATCTGGAACTTTTAGAAAATATTTTTTATTTGTTTATTTGCAAGGAGAGAGAGGGGGGGAATTAAAATGAGAATGGGCACTCTAGGGCCTCCTGCCACTGCAGACCAACTCCAGATGCATGCACTACTTTGTGCATCTGGCTTTATGTGGGCATTAGGGAATTGAACCGGGTCCATCAGACTTTGCAAGCAAGTGCCTTTAACCACTGAGACATCTTTCCAGCCCTTGCCATCAGGAATTTTGAAAAGTAAGGTTTAATGCCAAGAGAAGAGAAACACCAACTTCTCTGGGAAGCTTGCTTGTGCCTTTTGGACCAGCAACACTGGACAGAAGCATCTGTGTAGGACTGGGGAGCAGGAAATGAGCTTGGGGCCCAGAAAACCAACCAAACCCAGTGCCCAGGACATTACTCAGTGGCAGAGTGCTTGCCCAGATGGCACAAGGCTCTGGCTTTTGTCATTAGTAATGAGAAATACAAAACAACACAATAGAAACCAACCTCCAATGACTGGTTACTGCAATTATTAGATAAATCTGAAATACTATGATCTAGAGAATTAAGAATCTGTGAGAGAAATGTATGTAATAGACAAATAAGTGAATTTCAGAAGCGACTTAGAAGTTTGGAAACAGAACCAGATGGAAACAACAGAAGTAAAAAGTACAACATTATTCATTTAAGAATTCTGTAAAGGAGATGGAACGGGAAATAAGGGTCCTTAATGAGTTAATAGGGAGGAAGGGAGGAAAATGATCAAGGAATGGAACCACTAGACAGTAAACAGCAAGACAGTAGACTTAAATAGAATCATATCAATAATTATAAGCTAGATTCTAGACCAAGGCTAATTTAATAAAAGTCAATATTGACATTGTATGCTGTTTACAAGAGATGCATATTGAGTATAAAAATGTAGACAGACTGGTATACCGGTGTTTGCCCATAATCCTGGTGCTCAGAGGCAGAGGCGGGAGGGTGGAGGGTTTGAAGCCAGCCTGGAGTACATAGTAAGACAAAGCACAGACTCCAGAGGGTCATGAGGAACGGACTTGGGTGGAAACGAGATGTGAAAAATGGCCCCACTTTGTGGCCGTGAGAACTGGGAGAACGGTTCAGGGGAGGATGGAAAAATGTGTCAACACCTGAGCAACATGATTACATGTTCACACCCGTCTGAGGTGTGAACAACGAGGAGTGGGGGTGACCAAGAAAACAGCAATTACAGGTGATGAGTGGACGGAGGTGGACACCTGAGTCAGTGGACCAAGATAGGAAAAAGTGGTCAAGGAGCCAAAGTGCCGAGAAAGGACAGCGGACAGTGCCCCACAGTGTAGTAACAAGAAGATGGCAATGATCTAGGGTGTGACAAAGAAGTGACAAGAGCCCCAGGTAGTGATGAGGAGCCCTGGTGAATGCGATGGGCAAAAGCAGAGTGGACCACACGGGTACCAACGGGAAGTGAGGTAAGGACGTAGATGAACGCATGCAAAGCAGAGTTAGCAGCAAGACATGTCAGGTTCTGGCTGTAGTTGAATGTAGAGCTTAAGAATTTACTGGGGGATTTGCTGTGGGGTGTGAGAGAAAGAGAGAGAGAGACACAGAGGACTCTGGGATATTTGGCCTGAGCCAGTGGGAAACTTGATTTCCCACCCACCCCAGGAAGGGGTAAACAGGACAGGACTGGAAGTCTATAATCTCAAAACCTGGGAGGCAACCTGGGTTGCAATTTTGAGGCCAACCTGGTCTACACAGAAATACCATGTCTCAACAATAGATAAGTAAATGAAATCAGGAGTTCCAACTCAGACTGGTCAGGCTGAGGTACCCAACAGTGACAGGGGGAAGTTGGGGTGATGCAGTGTGCATAGTAGCCTGGGTTGAGGTGCTCCTCTGAGAAGAATCATCTGTCCCCACGGCATGGGTCAAGGGTCTCCGAGGAGTCTACAGCACAGAGAAGGGAGGAAGGCAGGCCTAAAAACTATGGCTGCCAGTATTTACAGTTCTGGGGGTGAGGCGATCTGCAAGGGAAGCTGAGGTAGGAGGAATGGCCATTGGGTGAAGGGAAATCAAAGACGTGGGAGTCCAAGAAGCATGTTCTGGAAGCCTGTGTGGGATCTGCTTCAGCAAGGATGATCAGCTGGTCACATGGTACTCTGTGGTGCTCACTGACCTTGAAGACAAGGCTTTGGTAAGATGGAGGTCGTGAAAGCAGAAAGTCCAGCACAGACGGAAACAGTCCTGGGTGGGCCTGCACCCCAGCTCTGATCATCACGGTTTCCTCAAGGCATCCACGGGATATTCAACTGGCTAGTGCTGGCATAAGAACAGTCTAGAAGGCTCAGGACAACCAGGGCCACAAAGGAGAGCCGAGCTGTGGCCAATTAAGGAGTCAGATCGCCTCATCCCAACATCTCTGTTTTCTTACAGGAGTATGAGTCTCAGAATGCTTGAATGAGAATCTATGACTAATATGAATAGTGATTTGAACAGGTTTTCACATGCTTTAACAATGCCTAACACCTGCCCAGTGTCCCAGTGTTCTCTCCTCTGCTTCACCAAGGCCCAAACAGTCTCCTGATGGTGGAAAGTTCTAGAGTGAATGGGAAGACAGGAACGGTGGGCTCAGAGAAGAGATGTCCAGAGCCCAGAGCTGGCAGAGACACTGAGGCATATCTGTGATATCTGTGTGGTCTTGACATATGCTAGTTTAGTCTGTGAGGACAGAGATCTCAGTGGCCTGGGGTCTGGAGGCTGTCCACACAGCTTATTCACATTGGAAAAGTGTCCATTCCCTCTAGGTGAAGAGGTCACCTTCTTGAGAAAGGCTAGCTCTCCCTCCAAAGGTCAGGCAGAGCGATGCACCTCCCTGGGGCTCCTGGCCATGTAGGATTTGGGGGGAAGGGCGCTCCACTCCTTCCTCTTACCTCAATTGACCTCGTGGCTCTGTGCACTAGCTTTCTTTTGGGGGGACCTTGGGTCAGTCTGAGCACTGGTGGGGCCTGAGTGCACATGGTTGGTAGGCAGGGAGTTCAGATTGCCAAGAGCTAAGAGAGTTAAAGGAGCATTGCAATCCCTCTCCTGTCACCAGCAGGCCTAGCTTTGTGTGTGGATCCCAAGGGACCCTTGGATCACTGGCCAGGATGGGCTTGTCAGGCCCAGCTGGCTCCTGTTCCCACCTGGACCATCTCACACCAGGATAAACGCATAGGTGACCAGCCCTTGCCAGGAGGGACTGGGCGCTTTAATGGTGCTTGAGGGTGGTGGTGGTGGTGGTAGACCCAGGGCAGAGACCCAGGGAGTCCCAGAAGTGGGCTTGGAGCCATTGGGTGTGGAGTTCTTTGGTTCCAGTCTCCCGTGAGTGGCTTGCCCTGTGGGTTGCTCTGAGGACAGGTAGCCACTCTAGGACAGGGACTCAGCACATCGTGATTGCTCATAAAAGGTGCTACTTCGTCATTGCCCCGGTTCCAGTCCAAGGTGTTCCAGACGTGGACCAGGCCTCCCATGGCCCAGCTCTGCAGCTTGCCTCCTCAGCCACCTCACCCTCCCACTGATGACAGACTTGCCCGTGCAGCCTCTGGGCTCAGGGGTTTTTCCTCATTTTGGCTGTGGGCACATTTCTTATGCTTGGTTCAACATTTCCTCCTGGAGAATCTGTCTGGCCAGGTGTGTCCCTCTCCAGCTGGCCCCTCCATGACTGGGGCAGTGGCCACTCACTCTGTGAGCTCTGTCTCCCTCTGCTGGGCACCTGGAGGAAGGCTTGGTCTGCTTAGCTTGGCTCCCTTTGCCTGCCTGGCCCACAGCCACAGACCAACCTGATTGCTGACCTGAGGAACTTAGCCTGGCATTCAGAAATCCCTGCTGGAATTTTCCATTGAGATAAGCAGGGTGAAGTTCTCAGGAAGAGACAGCTTTCACTGCTCCTGCTTATCCCAAGGGTCTTAGGAGGTAAGAACATTCTGGAAGAACTGGATCTCAGATGACTATCACCCTCAGGTTTTATTCTTAGCAACAGTTCTGCAAGGAAGCCCAAGGAGGAGGGACGGAGGGACGTTGCTGTCCCCACACATCCCCAGGGGAGTAGTGGCACACATTGCTGGCCAGAGATGCTCACACGGAGGCTAGCAATCAGAGCCACATCCGGGATCTGTGTGTGAGGAACAGGTATGTAGGCCTGGCCTGGGCAGTCAGCTGGGTCTGCTACAAGTCCTGAGATCTGTTCCACGATCACTCATGTGATTAGACAGCGGTCAGTTTGGCTGTCTCTATGGGTCCCAGGAGAGCAATGGGTGGAAAGTTCTGGAAGGCTGACCTGGACAGCAAGGAGCCAATGTGAAATGGCTATCTCTGGAGATATTTGAGCAGAGGCTGGGAAGGGTTTGCCGCTGTTTGAGTGTTCTACAGTTCTAGTCAACTTGGTGATTTTGCTCCCACCTGCTCTCTCTCTCTCTCTCTCTCTCTCTCTCTCTCTCTCTCTCTCTCTCACTTTTTTTGGCTTTTGAGGTAGGGTCTCACTCTAGCCCAGGCTGACCTGGAATTCACTATGTAGTCTCAGAGTGGCCTTGAACTCATGGCGATCCCCCTACCTCTGCCTCCAGAGTGCTGGGATTAAAGGTGTGTTCCACCACGCCCGGCTTCTCTCTCACTTTTTGAGGCAAGGTCTCATTATGAAGTCATGTCTGTCTTGGAACTCTTGCTCTCTGTGCTTCTCTCCCAAATGCTGGGATTAAAAGTATGCACCACCATCCCTGGCAGATTTTAATTTTCGTGTGTGCATATGTGTGCATGCTCATCTGTATGGTGTGTGTGTGAGAGAGTGTGGAGGTAGGAGGGTAAACTCGGTGACATTCCTTAGATGCTGCCCACCTTGTTTGGGGGACTGGTCTCTCATGGGCTTGGAGCTCACCTAGTAGGTTAGACTGACTGGCCAGGATGTCCCAGGGATACACCTGCCTCCACCTCCCAAGTGCTGGGATCACAAGTGAACATTACCACATTTGTGGGTTTTTTTTTTGTAATGTGGGTTTTGGACAGTGAAATCAGGATTTGATGCTTGTAAGGTGAGCTTTACTGAGCTATCTCCTCAGCAATATCTTGATTTCTTTTGAAAGGTGAGTGTGTGTGGGGGAAACTGGGTGCCTATGAAGGGGACCTGATTACATGGCTCAGTGGAAATTCTCCTTATCGATGCTCAGATAGCAAATGATGAAATGTCTGGAGGGGAATTGAAAATGTGATGTCACCATATACAATGAAGCTCACTATAATCATGTCCATACATTGCGCATGGACTGTTTTTGCCTCCTTTCCACCCAAGCCACACTGGCTTCTTTTCCACACTTGCCTCATTTCCACAATGGCGAAGGTGGTGCAGTCCTGGGTCTATGTGTCATTACCATCAAGGTTTTCAGGATGGTCTCAGTCAGCTCTGCAGTGGGGTGTCCTGTACCTATGCCTGGGCCTCGGGGGCCCCTAAGGAATGTCCTCTGGTTCACACAGTGCTGAAAGGTTTTCGATCTTGGTCAGTGGCCTTTAGTGCAAGGTTAGAATGATGGATGGTCTGATAACACAGGCAAGACTTGCAAAGGAGGTTTGGCACTGCCTAGTGACCCCCACTTTAGAGATGGACAGGTGCTGGGGGGTATAACTGGCCCAAGGTCCCTGTGGTGATTTGAATCAGATGTCCTCCATAAACTCATGTGTTCTGAATGCTTGGCTCCTAGTTGATGGCAGTTTGGGAGATGGAGACTTGCTGGATGAGGTGTGTTGTTGGAGGTGTTTTCAGGGGTGTTATGGCCGATCCGCCTTGCCAGAGTTCAGCTCACTCTCTTGCTGATGTTTTTCACTTGCTGTGGCAGAAATAATGTCCAGTCTCTGCTCATGCCATGCTTTCCCCTGTCATCATGAAGCTTCCCCTTGAGACTTTCAGCCAAAATAAAAACTTTCCTTCCATCAGCTGCTTTTGGTCACATATTTTGTCCCAGCAACAAGAAGGTAACTACAACAGAAAACTGGTACCAGGAGTGGGGTCTTTGCTGCAATAAACCGGACTATGTGGCTTTTGGCCTGATTTGTGAGAGGAATGTGGAAGGATTTGAAACCTTGGTCTCAGAGATGGCTTGCAGTGCTGTAGTCAGAGTTTAATGGACCATTCTGGTCAGACTTGAGAGACCTAAATGCAGCAAGAATTGTGGACTGTGCAGGCTTGGTTTATGAGGGGCAAGAAAAGAGCTTTGTCTGGACTGGACTAGAAGCAGTTTATGTGAGCAGCTTGCTGTGTTCTGCCTGTGTCATGAGAACTTGAGCGGGGTTGAGTTTGGAAGAAATGGATTGGTGTGAGCAGGTGGATATGACACAGGAAGACATGAAAATTTCAAGCTGGAGATAGCAGCCTGGTTAAGCTGCAGTTGTTTGAGAGATTAACACCATTGTGATTAGGCCAGCTCTTCTGCATTGAGACAGCAGGAAGAAAGCCGACTTTTGAAAGTAGGGGGCCGGAATGCTGAAGGAGTTTTCCTGCTTTTCAAAGTCAGCTTTATTTACCCCTGGATTAACAAATTTGGTAGCCTTCCTGGTGTTATGGAGTATAACAAATGCAGGAAAGAAAAGATCATTGGATTTGCAATGCTGGTTTATTTTTGGAAATGGCCAGTGGGTGAGGTGAGGCAGGCAGGGTTGCCGGAGCTCTTGCACGGAGGTTCAATGGAGCCTTGATGATGAACGATAAATTACAGTGGAGATCCCAGGATTTTTGTAGATTCCAGGACTGTGGAACAGATACTAAGGAGAGCTCCCGGTTTGGGATGGAGTTTTCCCCAGGCTGTGAGCATCTTAGCTGGAGGGGTGGAATTAGAACTCTAGGGACTTCATTGTGGGTCTCAGAGGCACATAGAGCTGCAAGATTAGATATTTGCCTTGCTTGTTTAAGAGCTTGTATTGGCTCAGTTTTTCCTTGCTAAGTCCAATGCCACTTTTGAAGTGTAAATGTTTACTCTGTGCCATTATGTGCTTTGGGTTTTACAGTCTCACAGTTAAGAGACCCTGGACTATGGGGATGTTTGAACAGTATTGGGATTGGTAAAAATTATGGGGACTTTTAAAGTTGGACTGAATGTATTGCATTTCACATCATGATGGTAGTGAGGTTATGGGGGCCAGAGATGGAATTTGATGCCTGGAACCAGATGTCCCCCATCAACTCATGTGTTCTGAGTGTGTGTTCACCTGAGGTAATTTGGGAGGTGGAGCCTTGCAGGAGGAGGTGTGTTGCTAGGGTGGGCTTAGGGGTGTTATAGCCAGCTTCCCCTTTGCTGGAGTTCATTTCACTTTCCTGCTGCTGTTTTCCACTCTTACCCGCCAAATTGTCTCACCAGCTGACTTTCTTCCTGTAAAGATTATTTTATTTATTTATTTATTTATTTATTTATTTATTTATTTATTTATTTATTTATGGTGCTGAAGCTTGAACCCAAGGGTGCCTCCATTGCTACACGTGAGTCAAGCACTCCAGCACTTAGTTACTCCCAGACTCACTCGTGTGCTCTATCTCATGCTAATGGATCTGACCTTCTCCAGGACCCCCACCTAATGCAACATGTGGGATTTACTCCAGCCCAGCAGGTTTGTCTCCTGTGGTAACAGAAGGAGCTTCAGTTAGAAGGCTTTGGGGTGTCTTCTTCCTGATTCTTCCTGGTTGGATGCTGGTGAAGGGCAGGGGACATAGCTGCTTACTCCATGGCCACATGGGGAGGGGGTGCCTAGTCTTCAGAGCCACTCAGGGTCTCTGCCCTGATCTTTCTGCACTGCTGGCCTCTGGGGTAACAAGGCCTGGCCCCAGCCTCCTAAGCCTGCATCTTTCTGTTTGCTGTCCCTTACATCACCCAGGCCCTCTCCATGCCTCACTGGTTATTACTTCTGCAATCTTGAGACTAGTATGCAGGCCAAGGGTGGCTGAGCTGCTGTTCCCCCCTCTCAACCATTGCCCCTCCAGAGCTCAGTGCTGGTTTGGGACAGGGATGAAAGGTCCCTGCTGGCCTCAGTGGTCCTGAGCTCCTCAGGCCTCTTTGAATCATTAAGAGACCCCCTCACCTGCAGTCTGCCATGGAGCTATGACAGGAAGGGGTGTATAGCTCTCAGGCCCATTTATCCAAGTGTGAGGGTGGCTGTTCCCACCTGCTCCCCAGTGGGTCAGACCTTCTCACTTCACCCTCACCACCAAACTGCCAGTGTCTGACACTCTTCTCTCTACCAGGTCTGGTTTCTGAAATACTTATCTCCTGCAAGCAGAAAACTCCCACTTAGGATACAAAAAGGTGGTAATTAATAATTTCTGTCTCTATTACTTCTAAGGAGCTGAGCTGGAGTTTGTGTTTTCCGGTCTATGCCCTCGCTTTGCAGGAAGGAGATGCATCAGAGAACTGGGATCCAAGCATCATGTCAGTAAGGCTTTGGCACAGACCAGGCTACGAGTCCATCCGGAGTCACTGAGGCTTCAGTTCTGTCTCTAACCTGAGTCCAGCTGTTTTCTTGACTTTCCAGTAAATAAGGATGTGGAGAAAACAGACCTCCCCACAGGCCAAGTTCAATCAGTACAACAATGAAGCTTGTCTTGCTGGAACCCTTGCACAAAAATTCAAAACCTGGGTTGGAGTGTGGTTTGGGCATAGAGCCATTGCTCGGCATACCCAAGGCCTTGGATTTCATCCACAATAATGTAGGGGAAAAAAGATAACCTGAAATAGCCCGATGTTAACCAGTAATCTCTCTTTTTCTATTATTCCCTCTTAGAAGAAAAAGTAACACTGAGGTATCCAGTTATGTTTCCTGTCTTGTTTCTGCTCCCGCGGCTCTGATTATAAAATCAACCTGCTGCCCATGGCACATTGAGGGCCATGCTACTTTGTGATTGAAGGGTTAAGAGGTTCCAGAATCAAAATAAAGCCAAGAAAGGGGCTTGGAGGTAGCTCAGTGCAGTGCTTGCCTACCATGCATAAAAGCAAATATTCCAACATAAATGAATAAAAACAAGAAGCTGAGTGTTGTTGTAGGAAGGCAGTGTAAATCTGGAGATATCAAATGCAACAAATTCCCTTTCGAGACCCAGCTGATTGAAGAATCAGTCAACTCTGGGGGGCCCTGTTACCTCTAGGTGTGGCCTCTGCTCTCACCCAAGCTGAGCCTGAGGGTGGCTCCCCCAGTCTTGCTGTGGGCTGGCTGGGAAGGGAATCCACAGCCTGGATCAGTTGCACTGGATTCTGGTGGCTCTGGGTGCTGGGCGCTGGCTCCCTAGAGTCCTCTCTCTGGTGCTCCCTGGCTGGCCCAGGTGTCTCCTTTGTGAGTGGAGAACTCTCTCTCGCCCCACCTGTTGTATCTGACCTAAGATCTTAAGGAAGTGACTTCGCTGAATGTACCACTAGGCTAGGTAGACCTCTACCTCCCCAACCCCGACTCTAAGAACACACCTGGATGCCTGTTCTGCTGCGGCACCTACCTGGCATTCCTGTGTACCTGGGAGTGTTTATAGCTGGTTCCTGTTCTATGGCTGTAAAAGTTCATGGACCCTCCATGATGGAACATGCCACTTGAGGTGACTCTCTTCTGTGTAGCTGAGCCACGGTCAATCATGTTTGGGGCAGCATAAGCTCGTGTGTGTGTGTGTGTGTGTGTGTGTGTGTGTGTGTGTGTGTGTGCTCAGGATCTCACCCTTAACCCCTGGTGAAGCTGGCCTCAAGTTCTTCATACTCTGTCGCCCAAGTGTTGGAATTCCAGGCCTGCCCCACCACCTGGCTTTTCTTGTTTTCTTTACAGCAGAGTGACTGTGCTAAGGGGACACTTGTAACTTTGTCCTTTGATGATATAAGTGAAGGCGGCCACATGCACACATTCCACCCTCCATCGGTTGGGACAGGAACAGTGTGGCCTATGGCTTCCAGACCTTGGTTGGTAATCAAACAGGACCAGGATGCAGTTCGGAGGGAGTGACGTTCTTGGTCCCCAAGGCAGCAGGCCAGCTAGACATGCCAGCAGAAAATGACCATCCCCTGGAGGTCAGCATAGCCAGAGGAGGACTCCTGCTCAGAGCTGTGTGTGGCCAACCAGAGAAACTGGTTCTACAGGGAAAGGGCAGTGGGAGAGCCTTCTGGGAACCTAGGATAGCCCCACCCGTGGGGAGTGGGAACCACAGAGCTGGTGAACTTGTCTCCCAGGGCCTTCTGTCTTGGGAATTCATGCTAGCAATCCAGGTACGTTTGGATCATGGCGAGAACTGGTCTCTTGGGCACTAATTTTGTGGACTGACATCATGGTGGACTGGATCCCGTCATCCTTGATCTCTGGGCACAGTCCACACCCCAGCCACATATTTGACATCCTCTCTGGAAGAAACTTTTCCTTACTATGGAGTCAAGGGGTGCCAGCCTGGACCCTTCCAGCAACAGCCATTTCAATATTGGCAGTCCCAGGGGTCCCCAAGTTCACCTGGCCCTGCCTGGGAGACTCCTACCTCCACAAGGAGTTAAGGGGTTGTTTCGTTTGACCGAGAAGCTTCTGCTCTCCTGGTCTGGGAGGGTTTCAGGTGCAGCAGTGACTCTCAGGAAGGACACAGGTGACATCCAGAAGTGGTTGAAACACTGAGCTGCAGCTAGGTGAGGCAAAAGCAGGTTGGAATGTGACTTCTACCTCAGGTGACCACATGATCACATGGGGACTTTGCCCTGCAGACTTCAGGAAGGGACAAGGCCTGATCTGGTGACTGGTGCCTTGTGGCCCGTGCTGCCTTGGCAGAAGGCTGTGGCTTCCTACTTCCTTTGCTCTGCCACCGGGGTGCCCATTGGAGCAGGGCCTCCTCCCGCCCTGCCCTGGCCCTCTGGCCTCTGCACAGCCAGGAGGAAGGAGGAAGGGGAACCGGCAGGTCCTGCAGGATGACCGGCTGCTGAGCTCCTTCAGTGTGAATAGGTGAGTCATTGTTTAAACTTTCATGCACTTTGCCGAGTGCCTCCGAGTGTGTGTTTGTGCGTGTCCATGGGTCCCTGTGTGCGTGATGGGGGCAGAGCCAGTGTGTTGTGTTTGTTCAGGGACCACAGTGTCCTTGTTTGGGTTGCTGATGGCTCACTGTGTCAGATTCCAGGAGGGAGATTTGAATTTTCCTTCCAGGAAATTCCAGCTAAGGGCCTTGAGCAGAAACTGCTGTAGTGAGGAGATGCCTTCCAAGAGTCCATTTGAAATGTCAGGATGCTCAGGTAATACCGACTGGCAATGTCTAAGAACTTTGTCAAGTAGCTCATAAAATTTCTCTGAAAATCTACCTCTCTCTCTTTCTCTCTCCTTTTTACTTCTCTATTAATTGGCCACATTGTTCTGAATATGATGAAGTGGCAAGAACAAACGGTTCTGATGGTCCTGGCAACAGGCCACCTTCACCCAGAGGTCCTGCAATGCTTCCCCCACTGAAGACCAGTTTGAAATTCCCTCCTTTTCCTTTGTTGGGTGGATGGGAGGCAAGTTTATGATCACTAAGGAAACCCCAAGTCAGGCATGAGAAAAGACCCCCAATCATGAGGGTATCCTGAGAATATCTGTGCCTTCAAGAAAGATTGGTTTCATTACAAAGAAAAGTAATTTTACTGAGTAAAATCCAATCATAGGGAACTGAATGAGCAAAGTGTGATGGTTGTAGGAATCTTATCTGGCCATTAAAGTCAGTTTTGGAATATATAAGGCCACGTGACAACTGCCTTTGATGAGACAGACCCTCTTTCCATGTAGCCCAGGCTAGCTTTGAACTCATTACGTAGCCCAGGCAGGCCTCAGACTTGTGGTGCTCCTCCTGCCTCAGCTTCCCAAATGCTGGGATAACAGGCACGTGTCACCACGTCTGGTCTGGGTTTGTTCTGGAGGTTCAGGGGCAGAGGCAGAGTTCCTGCAGGGGTCGTTGCATGGTTCTTGAGGCAGATCCCCCCTATCTCCGCCCACCCCCGCAATCGCTGGGGCTCAGCTAGCATCCAAGGAGTCCCTGCAAAGGGAGAAGCAGCAGCCTCCATCTCTGAATTCTCTTTGTCTTGGGAAAGCTGCCGGGCCTCTGTCACATGGGGTCACATCAGGCACCCCAGGTTCTCTTGCAGCAGTAGGTGGTGCCCAGAGGGCATGCCCACCCTGTTTTCTCTGGAGAGGCCTGTCAGCTGCACCACTGCAGCCTTAGCTGAGCCCTGGGCAGGGTGGTCCCACCGTGGCCAGTGAAGACCCTTCAGTGCCTGGCGGTGACCCTGAGTTCCTTTGTGCAGATGCCACAGACACTCCTCCCAAAAGTCCCTGGGGAAGTGGCCGAAAGAGAACATGGATCCAGGTCGGGCTTCTTGTAAACCACTTCCTGGTTCACTCAGGAGACACTGAGCACCTGCAGCCCTTCAGGCTCCCTCTGTGAGGCGTGAGGACGCATGCTCAGTGAGGCCAGTCCCTGTGCTGCTCGGTGGTCACAGCCCAGCGAGACACAGCTCTACCAATTTCTAGTCAAAAGCTGAGATCGGTTCACTCCCGAGCAAGGCCAGGGGAGTGCAGGCTCCACAATGGCAGAAACCGTTCTGTTCTTTTGACTGTTTGCTGGCGTTTGGGGGTGGGGACCTGATGGTGGCCTTTGGGTGGCAGCTGTCACACCAGAGAGGAGGTTGTTGTGGAAGAGAGCTGCACCCACTCCAGAGAAGGGAGCAGATGCAGAGCTTTATCTGCAGGCCAAGTCCGGTCTGTTTCACCCTGGAGTTGATAATATCTGTGGCAGCGCCTGACCTTTGAGACATTGGCATTGCTCCTGGGGGAGTTCATTCTGGACTCCAAGCCCTGGCTTGTCCTTTGGCTCAGAGTGGAGTCCCTGGATTGTGTATGCCATTACTGGAGGGCTGGCTCCCTCACTCCCTTCCTCCCATCCACCCACCTACCTTCCCTCCCTCCCTCCTATTCTCGGTCCCTCCCTCCCTCCCTCCCTCCCTC
>PVHP010044108.1:0-13982 GCA_004024765.1 Zapus hudsonius
AAAAATTTAATTAAGTTATTCCAACACATTTATCTAATAGGAGGATAGAAGCCACAATGACTGAAGGCCAATGATGACCATTTGATAGCATTAGCATGAACAAATAGAAACCATTTAAACACACAATGTTTTTAGATGTGAGAACTTTAATTAGAAGATTAATACCAGTAAGCAACCTTTATCTTAAAAACTTAACTTGTCCAATAAATAATATATTGGCAAACAAATATAGCAAGCCCGGGCGAGTACCTTAAGAGTTCTTATTGTATATTTCTTAACCCATAAACAACTTAGTCACTGAGCCAATAGCTATAACTGGAGTGATCAAGTCCAGTGGTAGCAGTGGTCAGTTTACATGGTTTCATAAGCAAAAGAACAGTTGTACTCAGTTTTATAAAAACTTAGACTAGAGAATCATTTAGTACTTAAAGCTGACCTGGGGTGTTTACTTCTATTAACTTGCTGTGACTAGTCTTTTTGCAAAACCCCAAAATTAATTTTCTTATTAAGAGACCAAGCAAATATCTTTTTTTTTGTAATTTCATCAGAATTTAGAAGTAGATTTTTTTTCTAAGAATGTCAAATGAGTATAACCATTAAAAAGTATCTCTAACCATTGAACAGCCTGATCCTTAACATAGACCTATAAGTAAAACACTTTCTAGGGGCATTCTCCCCCTTTTTTATTTATAAGCAAGCAGGAAACATATAGCACTTACAGCAGACAAGGTCTCTAACCATTGAGCAATATATGAGAAAAGAAACATTATTATTATTTCTTTTGACTCAGTTTACCCATACAATCATGGACTCTAGCATCCCAAAAAAGGACATACATCTCCTTGTGTTATTTCCCTTACATTCATCAATGATTGAGCACAATAATATCTTAATTTTTCTTTTATTGTTTAGTCCAAGATTGAGAACCAGTACATATAGCTGGCTTTTATAGAATTGGCATCTAACACATACTTACCTTATATAGAATTTAGAGAAATCATACCAATCTGACTTAACTATTAAATTATATAAAATAAGTAATAAGAATTAGCCATCCTTATTAATAGGAAATATTCATTATCTCTATGGATGCAATTTTAAGAAAATTGGCAACACATATGTTTAATAATATTTATTAGTATAGATATAACCATAGATTTTATAATCTATTGGTGCAAGAAACCTCTTATAAATAACCTATTAATGAGTTCTATATTATACATTAAGTATAGGCAAAACATAATGGTCCCTGATATAACTTTTTATTGTATGTATATATTGAATATCCTATAATTCATAAATATGCATTAATTTAATTTCAGTGTAATCTTCCTTCTCTATGAGAGCGTTGTCCAGTCACTTATATGAGCCTATTATATGTTTGTTAAGTGTTTCCCTAGTACACACTTAAAGAATAGGTTTATGACAAAAAGAAATTCATATATATATATATATATATATATATATATATATGAATTTGTCTTACAGGTGAGTATATGTATTTTAATGCAAGATAGATACATTTATAATCTAAATGTTTGTTAGACTAGCAGCCTCTAACAGCATAAGTTTAGATAAAAACTGAAGTTCCAAGTTAAGTGGCTAGTCAACTGAGGAAATCCACCTGCTCCAATAAATAGCCTAGTTACTAAAAATAATAGAGGCAACTGGAAATATGCATATTGTCAAATCATTAAAATTTATATGAAGTTAATATGGAATTGAATAAATGATGCCATGAAACCACATTTTATTTCAGGAAGAAATGGATTTTCATACCTATGTGTGTTAAATATCATTTATTTTTAATGGTGAATTCTTGAACAACCTCTCTGAAATATGGTTCTTATGTCATAATAAATTACAATTAATAGAGCTTATATGAATATATATTTAGCAGTAATGTGCACTGTAGGCATCCAATTGTCATCATGCTCTTCAATTGTTTTGAGGTAAAAATCACAATCTGTAGCTCAGGCTGACCTTGAACTTCCTTCTATTTAGTTACTCAATGCTAAATTTTAGCTATGCATCACCACATGTAGTTTCTCAACTTAATTTTAAACATATGGCATATGAATCAAAATCATACTCATTATATACACAAAGATTGCAAAACAAATGTTATAAAACTAAGTTGATATTGAAAAAAGTATAATATTAAAATAACTACATAATTATACCAGCTTATTGCAGTGTAAGTTCTACCAATATTTTTCCCGGTAAATGACAGGTTTCCATTAATATTTTTACATTTTTTAACCAAATAAGTGATGCATATTTAGAATAAGCTATTGTTCTAACTCATGTTTTTAAGAGCAGTAGAGGGTCAAAACAAGAAAATAAAACTTAGAAAAACAACAATAGTTAGTGTTTATCTTTTTTTAGGTAAATCTAAAAAAGAATGGGAAGGAGATAAGACCCTGTGTTTCCCCTGTCCTATGCATTACACCTGCTCGTTAATTTGACTTCAGCCTTTACAAGCTGATCATCTATAGTGTTTGCCTTCCTTATTTTATGCATTCAATATGAAGACCTTCTGTGTTTTTATCCAAAAGCATCTATCTGTTAATGGAAAAGGGAGAGAGACAGAGAGAGACAGAGAAACAGAGACAGAGAGAGACAGAGACACACAGAGAGAGAGAGAGAGGGAGAGAGAGAAACAATATTTTTCTTATCGAGCTCCAGGCAAAACATGATGCTATGATTTCTGTGACTTTAGCTTGACAAGTAAAGCCCTGGGCAAGCGGGTTATATCACAGCTTGTCACTGTGAGGCAACAGAGTGGAAAAGATATGAGATAGTGTAGAAATAAGCAAATGTTCAAGCAACGAATTAAGATTAGGAGTGAGCAGTGAAAGATTTTCTAAACCCAAGATAGTCCTTCTATATCTCCTATAGTTATAGGAGATATATATATATTGCAATTCTAAAATCTTGGAAAAGGCAAACATTTCTCTGTGAATTTTAATAGGATAGATGAGATGAAAACTTTAAATGAGACAAAAATATATGGTTCTCTCTTTGTTGAACAATTTAGCAGGATGCAAAAACAAACCTAATTTAATCCAATTAGGAGATTAAATATTTCTGTTACCAATATTAAAAATAAAACACTTTATGTCCCCCTACTTCCCTTTTAATTATCAAAGAATATGTGCATGCATCTTTGCATATAAATAATATAAAAATATATGTTCATCTAATATCTTTGATGTTATGAAAGGCAAAATGTAATTTTTAATTTCATGGAGTCTAACTTCATTGCTACTATATTTTCCCACTTTTTCATTTTTCTCTTTTGTTTCAGTCACTTGATTTCTTCTATGTTTTTATTATTCCATATGTCAGCTGTTCAAAAATTACTTGGGTTATTATATTTGTATCAGACTCTTTCTAAACAGAATTTATTACATGATACTATGACCTCCACATGTAATTATATATGATATGTTTTCTGAAATGTGTTGTTAAGGTATATAAAGATGCTAAGATATATAAAGACCAATAGGCCTTAGTTCCCACTCCTCTTGACATTTCCACCCAGGCCTGATTGTATTCACAAATCTAGTTATCACATGATCTGTATAGCTCTAACTTTCTTCATTGAGACTGTGAGTCATCTATACAATGCATTTTGTTTACTTTTTCCAATAAGCATAAAGACTATAAGCCAGTTGAAAATGTGTTTAGTAATGAAGACAATATAAAATGAAAATTTTACTAATTAATTTCATTTTATTAAATAAAATTACCCTGTTCTCCACTAAATTATAAAATAGTTCACTACCACTCTGTCACTTGTTTCAGTCTCATGTGCTAATACATCCTTCTTGTAGGCTAGCTATACTTACACCATTAGTAATGCCTGTGTCTCAATGTAAGGACATCCATCTAGGAATCATGTAGGAATCATGAGCAGAAGCGGGTGTGTGAAGGAATTATTTATACTTCACACTTGTGACCTCACATTGATTTTTGTGCTGAAAGATCAGACACATTTTCACTTGTCTAATCATCTACATATAAGTGTACATACTGACTTTGGCCTGTTATTCATGATGGATATAAGCGTCTGTAGAGTTTATGAAAGTGTTTCTGTTACAACTCAAAAGTTATGTTCACCCACTGATTCAGGAAGTTTTGGGTATTTTGGAGGGTCCCAGGAGACTTTTCATCCCTGAGTTAGTATTGGATCACATGACCATGGCAGCTGGTGTTCCTTTCTCATAAGGATCTCATTCTTTAGAATATATGTGGCCAGGTTCTATCCTGTGGACTAATATGTGACCATTTGTCACAGCACTTTTATAATTTCTTTTTGTTACAGTCTTGTGACTTTGTTCTGAGAACCAAATGCAAAAAGCATTAGCTCAGTGAATACTGCTTTGAAATGGGAAAAACTGACTGTGACTGTATCTTGTGATTTCCAAATATCACTGTTATGGGAAACAGGAATAAAACTAATAAAATATAAGCCAACAATCTAGTTCACAGTGCCAGTAATCTTATTACTTTCTTCTTACAACACTACCCGCTGGTTTCTCTTTGCCATTTTTTGGTTTTCAGCTATTTCAGCTTCCCTTGTCAGAGGTGAAAACTTGCCTCTTTCCTCACAGATTCTGAGCAGCACATTTTGTATGTAATTGTGATCCCTTTTCCTTTGCTGTTCACTCATAGGAATGACAGCACAATGAGCAAATGGAGCTCATTGGTGTGCACACATCAATCCTGCAAACACAAAGATTCCACATTTCTTTTCTCATTCTATTACTTTAATGACATATAGACCTATCAACATCCAGCTGATGGTCTTCCTACGAGCAGTGGTAAAGCCTCAGGATAAGCAGAGTAGCAGATTCTGGAGATCATAGATGCAACAGTTTAAAAAAAAAAGGTTATTGTATAAAATTGAGTACCACTAATTCATATCCTTCAGAAGAAAATGGGTATGTGGACATTAAATAAATGAATACTTTCATAAGAAATTAGACCTTTATCACATCATCAACTTCTGAATAAGAATAAAGGATTGGCCAAATTAAGACAAGCTTTTGTCACAGCTCTTGAATGCCCACCTCAGACAAAAGATAAGACCCTACAGCTGAAGATTCCACAGACTGCTGTCACACAACTCTGAGAGACCCTGTGAATCTGGACATGGAAATCACCTCTCAGAAGGGAAGCCTGTGTAATGCCAGAAGGTGTTGCACAAGGTGCCAGGGGAACCAGATCAAGCAGCGGACATCTTCAAGCTACATCAACCGATGGCCTGAGACTGCAGAACACACTGGTATATGACACAGACCAGCAAGAAAAGAAGTTTCCATCCGTGCAATAGTAGCACTCAATCTAGGTGGGTAATCAACAGCTGGCTATGAGATCCAACCAGTGACAGGTAACCCTTGACTGGTATGGGGACTCAATGCAACCTTGAATGGGGACAAAGAACTGGATCTCCAAGAGGAAGTCCTCACTTACTAACCATAGGTCTTCAGAAAGGCTACACCCTCCAAACACTCACCAAACTAGCAATATTTGTCTCAATTAACCAATAATGATCTCACTCTCTGCTGCAGATTCTATTTGTATTTTTCAGAAATCAACGAGAACTGTGGACAACCAAACTCCACCAAGTGGACCTGAGTTGAGGGGGGACACCCCAAAAGGAGATGATCCACCTCAAACGCAGCATTTAGAGCCCTAACACAACCTCTAAGGAAGTTGGATGCCGAGCAAAAGAGCTTTTCCACAGCAAGGCAGAGATCCTAGGGAGGATAACAGAGATAGGCACCAACAGTGCCCAAAATTGTCCAAAACACAAATTCAGAGATTCTTAATAACCTAATAACTATGCAAAATTTATACTCACCCATCATGACTCAGGGAAATTTGTGGAAGAGGTGGCGGAAAGAATGTAAGAGCCATGGTGGGGGGGGGGAGAATATATAATGCATAAAAGAGTATGCCATCCTGGTTTTAATGGTTTTCTCTAATAACTTATGATACTGAGCATCTTGTTTTAATATATATATATAATTTTATTCCAATAAAAAGTTAAAAAGAATAAAGGATGGCAGAATATTCTACTTTGAGATATTATCTTTTCATTAAGATGACAACTACTTACGACCTAACAGCATATCCCCAGGGCTATTTCCAATTCTCTTCCAACCTGTCAACCACATGATTTAAAATATCATAAAAATGAGGTTTTAAAAACCTATATTTGTTAGTGGCAAAAATACAAAACATACTCAAATACATATACATGTTTGTTAAATAGTAGAGATCTCTCTCTGATCATTTTGTATATTTACTGTCTACTATCAGTGATCCAGTTTTACCAGAAATTAGAAAGACAACTTCCAAGAGCATGATCTTTTTACCCAAATTGAGAAACAGAAATATGCATTGCAACTCCAAATATGCCATTAGATAATATTTTAAAATAAAAAAATTAGGAGATTGCCAAATGCATATACAATATGAACCTCAATTTTATAGAAGATAAAATAAATTTTGTCACTTTACAATTATAATTCTAGTTTCTCAGTGAGTGATCAATTTGCAACTTTAAGTGTATATATACACACTCAGAGCAGAAACATTTTTAACACTGGCATAATCACACTTTGATTTCAATCATTGCAGTGGGTGAGTGTATAGTGACCTCTGTGGATTTAATTTTTCATTTGTGTCTTGCTATTTGTTTAGATATAGCATATGGTCTAGCTGAATGATAGACGTGGGCAGAAGTGCTAAAACAGAGACACACATTCTAATATAAAAAAATTTTCTTTGTTTCATATTGCTGTAATATCACTTGTTTCCAAACATCATTAACTGTAACATTTTCAAGTTGGGTACAATTTAAAATGTACCATCTCTGTACAATATTCCTAGATGAAATCTAAAAGTTTCTCTATGTAAATTACAAGAATAACTTGCATAATTTTCATAATTAAATTATATTTTCATTCCTGTAGATAAACTAGGATGAATTATTTGCTTGAATGTTATAGGATTACTGTCTTCAGTGTGTTCTCTCTTCTGAGTATTCTGATGGAAATAATGTAATTACCCCCTGCTATTCTCTATGAGATGCATATTAATAGTGAATCCATGCACATTTCAATTTTTATTACTAGAGTATAATGCATACTGTGATAATGCTGTAATGCAAAAGTAAAATTATGTAGCAGGAGAAAGAAAGATACTTCTGTGTCTGAGAAAACAATATTTCTAGAGTGCTGTGCCAACAAGCAGGCTATTTTGTTTACATGTCATTTGAAGGAGGAAAATGTGTATGACTTTATTCCTACTCTTACCCAGATTGAATTTCCTGTTCTCATATAAAGGGCATTAGAACTATTTAGCCAGTACATAGGATAGGAAGGTGTTTGAAAGTAAGATTTTAGGTGCAAATAATAAACACACTTAAAGAAGAGACAGAAAGAAGGATTAGTTAAGCAGGCTACATTGACAGCATAATAAGGATTGCACAATTTAAAAGAAAAATAGAGAAAAAATGATCATGGTAGCAGGAATATAAGGTGTTGGTTTAAGCAATCCCACTAAGTGGATGAACACTCACCAGAATGTTCACAGATGAGCAAGAGAACTACCTCTACAGCAAGTCGGATAACCTATGAAAGGGTAATGGAGAAAGACACCAAGGATACCCAAAATAGTCCAAAGCAGAAGTCCAGAGATTCTTAAGATCTCAACATAAGGCAGACTTAAAACTCACCCACCACGACTCAGTGAACTTTGTAGAAGTGGGGCCAGAAAGATTGCCATAGCCATGGTGGGGCAGAATATTCAGAGATATTGTGCCTCTTAAAAGCAACAATAACAATACACATAAACACACACAGACACACACACACACACACACAGACACACACACACACACACACACACACACACACACACACACAAATCTGGCTACTGCTTGTACAATTCATAACCCCCTATCCCATGGACCAATCTAAGAATATCACTGAAAATTGCCTTCAGCAGGTTGGGGACAGGGAGGTGAGAAATGGGGGTACCATCACAAGACTTGCTCTTACAATGTATCTAATTATGAAGAAGAAATAAGTTTTTTAAAAAATGTTGAAAAAACACATAACTTATGGAGACACAGTGGTAAAACTAAGTCTTGATAACTAAAAGCTTGTTGGGACTGGAGAAAGTGTCTAGTGGATGACTTGAAAAGGAGCCATGCTCTTCATAAGAGAGGAACCTGGATATCGAATTCTGATCCTAGCAGTCTGAGTTGAGGAAAATGAACAATAGAGAGCTTGGAAGGAGCAAAGCATAGACAAAAGAAGATATGAGTGTGGTGCATGGTTTTATTTTCAGTGGTCGTGTAAGATCAATGAATCATCCATGAATGCTTAGAACAAGTAGGTGAAGGGTAGGTGAAATCGTTCAGTTAAATGGGATGAAGGTCATATTATTCAAGGAAAAGAAGAAGAAAATTACAACTAGTTCATCTTTCAATTTTTATGAGAAAATAATCATAATTGATATAACCATTTACTTCATGTGAATACCAAGAAACTGAAGTGATAACATATCTCCTCTAGGTTAATTGAATAATGAAACTTGGATTTTATTAAAATGAAATAATGTCCTGGATTAGGCAAACAATGGATAATCAATGCATTATCCAGGCATCTTCAGAGGTGCTACACTAGGGAATTAACCCTGTATCTCAACAGCTTAACACAACATGTGCCAGTGATGATGGGCTTAGCAGTGATGGATGGGGATCCACCTAGTCACTTCCAAGTCAAAGGCTGCCTCAAGCAATGGATGTTGGAGAGAGAATTAGGTCGCCTGCCTCTTCACTCTCCCTCCTATGCACCAAGCTTATGCGAATCATATCATTTTGCTGCACAGTCCCTTCTCTAGGCGCAATCTCCAAGCTCTGGCAAAGTGAAGGTAACAGGGGAAGGTGGGAGTGCAAAGCGTACATATGAGAGTCATGGCTTCCTGTGAAAGTGAGCAATTGAACTTAATAGATATAGGAGGTTTACTGTGTTTACAGACTCAAGGACTATCGTCAGAAGAGGAAATCAAAAATTAATTCTTGGGAAATTGTGAGACTTTTCCCGAGGAATCATAAATGAACATTTGTTCACCTCAGCATACCAGTGATAGAAAAAAGACACACCTCAACCCAATACCAGCTTGGTGAACCAATGGGTTTACTGGGGCTGTTACAGGAGCATGGGAGGGGCCTGTTGCAAAGAAGGGATTTTGGGGGAGGGGGTAAAAGGGAGAATGGTAGGAGGGGATTATGATCATATGCACAGAAGTTGTTAACAAAAAGTTAAAAGTAAAAAAAAATACAATTTGAACAGGAAAAGTGTAAAAAGCACAAAGGTATTTATATATCTCATTTTTTTTAAAAAAAGCATTGACTTCAGTTAAACTTAATGTTCAACATGTTAGTTTTTAATTTTATTGATTTTTATTTATTTTATTATTGACATTCTTTTATTTTTAGATTTGAAGCAAAAAGGCATTTAGTTAGCTTATTTAGAAATAGCATTAATTGCATGTGTAATTAAATATATGTTAAGATCTTGTTTTTTTTTTCCAGACCCAATGCTAGGAGAGAAGACACTAGCTGTGGACTCATCAGTCCTCACTCCCACAGTGCCTGTCACTGTAACTTTCATCAGAGATTTTAGTTCTGGCAGAAGAAAGTGGCCCAAGGAAGGAGTGATTCCTTCCCAATACTCACTGACTTTCCCTTCAAAATTGATGGGTGAGTTCTTATCTTTGATAGTTTCACAGTCTTTGTCCTCTCAGTAATAAAATGGGGATGATGTAGGGAGCCCTTCCTTCCTCATAGCAAACCCACTGTCCTTCCAGCTTTGTGCTACTCATGTACTTATGGTGAGTCTTTGGTGACTCTCATGTCCTCAGTACCTCTTCCATCTGTGCTTCACTTTCGTAGCCACCTTTCCCTGATCTCAGCCAGCCAGCCACAACCTTCACTTCTCAAGTGCTCTGAAGACACACGCTGTCGTAAAAGTGATGAACAGTCATAATCATTGACCTTCAGTTTATCAATTACTACTTCTTAGTAAGTAGACTCCAAACCTAACCTATATATTCCCGGGACATACATTTTCAGTGTTGACACCTTGATTTCTATTCTGTAGGAAAACAACACTCGCATTACTTGTCAATTTCTACAGTAGGCTTCTATATTTTGTCTTGCCTCATTTTTCTCTTCCAGTCTCTAGGCACTAGATGGAATATCACACTTCAATGTTAACTTTTCCACATAAGTTTTTGATATGTGCATCTGTCATCTTTGACCTGAAATACTCAACCAAGCACTTTGTACTCTCTCTTTCATAAATTTCCAACACTTACCATTTCCTTTTTCTAAAGCTACAAACATCCTTTAATTTGAAAGCATCCTCATTAGCTTCACATAAATATGCAAATATAAAAACAGAAACTCCAGACTTTGCATTCTGTTTCATCCTTTGTATACTGGACAATGAATATCTCCAAAGTTGCCATTTCCTAATTAAAGTTGACATGAATTTTAATACATTATAATGACACTAACAAAAGTTTTAAATATGCTCTAGGGGAGTCATTCAGAATTTTCTTTACCTTTTTATGTGTATGTATGTGGTTAAATTACTAACCACAGTGTCTCCACTCCTCACATTTATGCCATTGTATATTTGAATGGGTAGGATTTTATATCATGTTCAATTCTGAATGAAAAATAAACTACTAGGAAATTAAGTTGACAGCTATTTTTCATCGGCACTTTGAAATTATTATTCCATTATCTTCTGGCCATTATTAGTGATGCTGTGAAGTCTACTGTCAGTCAAACACTTGTGTTTCTAAGTGGTGATGTGCCTTTTGTCAGTTACATATTTTATGGATGCTTACCCCTTATTATAAATAATTAGAGTTGTATAGTAACCCTATGCAACAAGAATTATAAACACTTTCTCAGTCTCTGTAAAGCTATGTTCCTCTTCTTTACTTAGAGTATGTGGTCACATACTAGATGAGTTTCCTTCATTTTATAAGTAAACAGTTCAATACACATAACACTTGCTTAAAGTTTATTTCCATTATTGCTGGTGTTATCAGACTGAGCTGTTTAGTGTTCTTATACTATAATAAAGTACTTGAGGAATTACAAAGTGAAGAGCTCTTTTTGGCAGAGATAAATTTGGAGGTTCCAATTCATGATGAATTACCCCATTACTTTGGTTCAGTGTCTCAACAGGGCATCAAACAGGAGTGCAAAGCCAACCACTGCAGAAGTCAAGGAGCTGATATTTCACATTCCCCATCAAATACAGGCCAGAACTGACTTAAGGCGCTCCCTCAAAGTTTCAATCACTTCCATTAGCAGCATGCTGATCACCAAGCCACTAACACATGGGTGTTTGGATGGCATTCAGCTTCCAAATTATAACATGTTTCAATGCCACTATTAAAACAAACATACATTAATAATGCTTTATAAAATTTCAATGAGTCATCCACATTCAAAGGTTCTAATAACTTAAATGTTTTGTCATGTCTATTCATTCAAATGAGAAACAAAACAAAACCTGAAAGGTGCCATTAGCTGTTATGCAATTATATTTTGCAAGAATAATTCCTAAGAGTTTCTGCAATCCCAAAGCATCACATTAGTACTCCCAGAGGACTGTCGTACAAATTTAGAGATGATGAGATTAATCATAAATTTCAGGTACCTATTATGAAATTTCTCCTTACATTTTTTATCTCAAATTTAACAACCCTTATGCTTATTGAGAACACAAATGAAACAAGTGCAAAATCTTTCTTCTGTTCACTCTCTATTTTGTTTGATTTCTCATATCAGAAATTGGTTAGTATTTCATTATATGTTCTTTTCCTTTGCATGGTTACATTCTGATATATCTTCCATTTATATGTATGTATCTATGTATATATATATGTATATATGTATATGTACATGTATCTATTATATTCATATATATATATATAGATAGATAGATAGATAGATAGATGATAGATAGATAGATAGATAGATGTATATATATATACATATATATATCCATTTCAGAAATATAAACATACATATATATGTATTCTATTCCAGAAATACACCACACACACACACACACTTCACCTTGGCAGAGACATTATAAATGGGATATCTGTGCCACATAAGTATTATTTTATGTTGTAGATCCTCCATTGTCAAATAATGTCTATATTTTTAAATGTATTGGTAATATGGACAGTTTTTATTGAACAAGGTTTCTCATTACCACACAAAAAGATTTACACATTAAAAATTAATAAAAATTTGTGTTTGCTTCCAAATAACATCATTGAGATTTCCACTTTAAGTCACTTATAATTTATTTTCTTTTATTATATATCATGCAATTATATAATGATATTATTATTTTTGCAATGCTGGGGTTCCAAGCCAGAGCCTTGAAAATGCTACACATAAGCCCTCATATAAGCCCTATGACTAGGCTACATCATTAGCATTTTTCTTTCTTTACTCAAATATTTTAGTTATTTATTTGCTAGGAGAGAGAGAGAGAGAGAGAGAGAGAGAGAGAGAGAGAGAGAGAGAGAGAGAGAGAGAGAGAGAGGTGCTCCAGGGCCTCTTTGACACATGGATTCAAGATGCATGTGCATCTGGCTTTATATGTGTTCTGGAAAATTGAACCCAGGCCCAGGCCATCAGGCTTTGCAAGCAAGTTCCTTTAACTACTTTTATTTTGCACTTTTTCAAGTGTCTTTAGCTTTTATGTTTTCTGAAAGAATTTACTGGTTGAGATTAATACTTTAGCCTTTAACATATTTCAATAACTCATTTAATTTGGTAAGGATAATTTGCCAGTAGGTAAAACTGATGGCTTGACTTCCACATATGCCGGCTCACTGATAAGAAACAATAGATTCGACCATATTCACAGTTGGCTAGGAACACTCTAATTGGTCATACTCAATTGAAGTAGCATGAAATTTAACCTTCCAAAGCTTTATGATAATTCTGCCTCTTATCAACTGTTAATTATTTCTTCAATGATTATATATGTATATACATTTAGAGCTGGGGAGTTACCTCAGTACATCAAGTGCTTGCTGCACATACATGTGTACCTTTCTGAGTTTGGAGTTCAGATTCCCAGACGCTTCTTGAAGCTGAAGGCTACAGCAGGCATCTGTTATCCCAGTGCAAGTATAGTGAGATGGGCCATACACACCAAAGAATCTTCCAGAAACTTTTGAGGCATTAAAGGACATTAGGTAGGAAACCAGAGGAGAACCTCTCTCAAAAAAAGTTGAATGAGGGGACACACCCAAAGTTGTCTCCTGACCTCCACACATGAACTATGTTATATGGACACCTACTGTTGCAGTCAGCATTCTAGTTGCTGCTCAGAAAGAACCCAAACAAAGCGGCTTGTGGAGGAATGGGTTTATTTGGCTTACGGACCCAAGGGTAGACTCCATTCTGGCAGGGAAAACGATGGCATGAGCAGAGGGCTGGACATCACCTCTGCCACAGCACTGCAAACAGCGGCAGGAAGGTGTGCCAAACACTGGCAAGGGGAAGCTGGCTTATAACCCCCATAAGCCCACCCCCAACAGCACAGCTTCATCAAGGTTGTAAAACCCAAACTGCCATCAGCTGAGGATCTATCTATCAGAACACATTCAATTGTTTGTGGGGGACACCTGGATCAAACCATGACAGTCCGCCCTGGCCCCCACAAACTAATAATCATACAAGATATAAACACAATATGTTCAGCTCAACTCTTAAGTCCCCGCAGCTTTCAACTGAGCCATAATACCAAAAATAAACCCATAATGGCACAGAACATTCACAATGCAAAACATGAGGCACAGCAAAAACAGATTGACCAATACAATACAAGATTTAAAACAAACAG
>PVHP010044109.1:0-14231 GCA_004024765.1 Zapus hudsonius
GGGGCCCCGGGGCCGCGCCCGCGCCCGGCGGCGCCGCCGGAGGAGCCGAGACCCCCGGCGCCCCCGGGTCGCCCGCGGCTCCGGGCCCCGAGCACGGGCCCGAAGGCAGCCCCGCGAACGCCGCCTTCAGCGCGGCCTGCTGCGGCTTGGCCTCCTTCTCCGGGCCCTGGGCGCCTGCGGGAGAGATGGCCACACGTACCCGGTCTTAATTTAGATTTCTACCTGACAACTATACAAATGCATTCTGATTGAGCCATTTAAATCCAAGAGCTTAAAACAGTAAAACTTCCAGAAGAAAATCTTTCTGACCTGGGGTAGAAAAAAATATTCGTGGATAATCCATGCTAAACATGTGTTAGAGTTCATCAGTTTTTAAATGTTTTTCTTCTTTAAAAATTTACTTATATTATTCATTTTTATATTACTCTTGCTAGAACGTAGGTCAGTCTAGCATGCATTAGAATCTTGATTCAAAAACCAGGATTGGGGGAGGGGAGGTTGCTGTAAAATAATCACTAACAAGAGCCCTTGGGAGATGCCTCAGTGGATAAAGCTTGCTGCAGAAGCCTGAGTACTTGAGTTTGATCTCCAGATTCACTGAAGATGTCAGAATCCATCGTGGGCTTCTGTAATCCAGCTCAGCTTGATGACATCAGGACCGATGGCATTCCTGGAAGTGGAAGCCAGAGAATTGCCCACAAAGCCCCTGCAGGAATCCTTGAGCCAACGAAGAAGAAAGGTGGGAAATGACCAGAAAGTGGTCCTCCGCACGTGTGCCAAATCACATGAATCCTGACAAGCAACACATGAGTGTGACCAGCATGATGAAACAGTAAAGCCACTCACTAAAAAGAATTTTTGTCAAAATTTTAACTGACAGCCTGAAGATAGTATGTTAAACCCTTAAAACTCATCCCCTAGAGTTTAAAATGATAAAAGATTGAGAAGCCCATTGACCATAAAAATGTACAAGTGAGAAAGAAGGACACACAGATGATTAGCATCAGTGTCTCTGGTGTGAGGTACATCAAACAGTGAGATAGAAGAGACGGTTTTAGAGGATAGATTTCAGGGAATGGGGGATTTGGGAAGGAAAGAAGGAGGGTGTCAAAGCAGATTCTAATCATGGTGTACTGGCAATATATATGCAGGTTGTCAATAAAAGTTTAAAATCATAATGTCATGAAGGTACAGATTATGTCTTGATTTACCTACAGACTGTGTGTTATAAACAGGAAGTGATACCAACTACAACCCTTCTCCTCCGGTAACTCCAAAAACACAGAAGGAATTGTGGTCCCATTTGTTGCTGGTGGCCCTACGTGTTATTGATGTGCCCTTGATCAGTCACTGCGTCAGTCTGAGGAAGAGTCACAGAGGGCCTGACTCCTGGTTGGGACCCTGATTCCCTTAATCCTCTGATTGTTTGATACAAGGTCAGTCACTCTCAGGAAAGCTTGATTTTCATTAAGTTTTTTTTCCTTTTCTCTATAGCATACTTCCTGTTCCTTAAAAGAATATATGACATGTTGAACATCTCCATATTTCCAAATGATGCCATAACATTTTTCCAAAACTTTATAAGAAGGACCAAACAAGAGCGCCTAGAAGCTAACCAGGAGGTAAAATACAGCAAAGGATGGCATGAATTTTTTTTTTGTCGGGCAAATCTCATTTTATTTGAGCACTAAAGCCCTTTTATTTATTTATTATTTTTTATTGTCCATAATGAGTTACATTATTTGGTGGGCAAACAATGACTTGTTATCCCCAATTCCCCAATGCCCCCCCTTCCCATCCTCAGTCAGCTGGATATCCTCCTCTGTGGGCCATCTGGATCAGTCCTTGGGGCAGGGGACCATGGATAGCCTAATATTCAGCCCGATTCTCTTGGCCCAAATGTGTTGTTACTGAGGGGTGCCATGCCTCTGGATAGTCTCCCAATCTTTTCGCCCCCTCTTCTGCTCAGTTCCCTGAGTCATGGTGGGTGAGTATTAAGGCTGTTTTAATGTTGAGAACTTAGGGGTCTTTGTGTCGAAAATCGTTGGTTTCTGTCTCACTGGCTTATCCTGTGTTGATTGAATGGCTGTGGCTGTGGGTCCCTTGTTCATCCCGTCATTCTCTACGGGATTCCATTTGGATCCTCCAGGATATGACTGTGGTGGCTCATCTCTTGTCAGGATCTCAGCTATCTTCCTATGGTCAGTTGGAAGGGTTAGATGGGCCACAGCTCTCTCACTGCATCCTGAAAAATACAAACACAATCTCCATCGGAGAGTGAGATTAGTGTAGGTTAACAAATATACACAATTCTGGATTACCTAGATTCTCTTTTTAGTAGCCTCCCCGTCAATCGCTCCCATAGTGCATCATTTCTCGGGAGCCCAAGAGTACGGGATCCGGTGCTTATCGCCCTGAATCCCCAGTTCCAGTCAAGGGCTCCCCCTCACTAAGTGGAATATTTGGCCAAATTTAAAAGCTGTTGATGGGCTGGAGAGATGGCTCAGCAGTTAAGGCACTTGCCTCCAGTGCCTAAGGCCCTGAGTTCAATTCCCCAGGACCCACATAAGCCAGACCCACAAGGTGGTGGCCCTGGTCTCTCTCTCTCTCTTTCTCTCTCTGTATCTCTCTGATTGAAAATGAATAAATAAAATATTTTTAAAAAATAAATTAAAAAAATAAAAGCTGTTGGTTGTCTCCCCCAGGCCTAGGCTCCTCCATTGCACAAGTGCTCCTTTCTTGGTTTGCTGTTCTCTCCCAGTAGTGTGGTCAGCCTACTCACAGCAGCAGACTGTGTTTCATGCCAGTGGTCTCTGTTTACTCCAGCTGTTGTTGATCAGCTTCCCCTGGCAGCTTGTGCAGTGTCTTCCAGCACTGCACTGAGGATGGCATGAATTTTAAGATGTGGTTGTGGCCAGTCATGCTTCTCCACTAGGAGGCGCTGATAGGTCCATTAAATTTGAGCCTTGGCTGCTCTGTAATTGGTGCAGTGTCTTCCATGAGCATTAGACTGTCCCCACGGATAACCCACTTTGCCTCATGTAGCCTCAGTGCTAGAACAAGAATGCTGAATAACAGAGAGGCAAGCTGGTACCTGAAGTATCATTGGATTCTGTAGAATTCTGGGGTTCCGTATATTTGAAGGTATTCCTAGAAATTTTGACAGAGCTCTAGAAATAGCTGGAGATTATTCTATTGGGTCACTGGATAAGAATAGTGGAGGAAAAAATGGTGCCCAAGACTTCTATCAAAGCAAGTGGGTATGACAGAAGTAGCCGACCAGTGTTTGGTCAGAAGTCTGATCTGGACTAAGAAGCCAGAATATTCAGGACCGTGGAGAGCAACAACAAAAGCTCTAGATGACAGACTGCCTGCAGAGTCCCCTGTGCATACAAGGATGATTTTTTCATTCACCTGTGGCTCAGGCAATGCCAGCCAGATTGTGGACTTGAAGAACCATATTCTCAGAAGGGAGGTTGGGTTCTCTACTCCTTATTCACTTCGGACCTCACAGCTGACATTCTTCCTTTCATGTTTCTGTCTGCTTTCAGCATCTAATGGATTTTCATCAGCTGATGATGAACATCCAGAATTCCAAAGCCATAGAGGAACATAATGGCAACCAAGGACGCATTGTGGTCTCCAGATGGGGAGGCATGGAGGAAGGGGCTTGTCCTGGAAATGTACAGGAGGCAGGCTAGACAGAGGAACCTTCCAGAGTAACTGCAGAAAAACACAGTCATGAGCATTATATATAAAAGCCAGAGGAACTTTCTAGAAACACACAGTATAAACATGCTGAAAACCTGCAGGGCAGCCCTACACCTGCCTTTCATGTCCCTAAGTCCTCAGTGATGTGTGGGCACCTCCTCAGAACTAGCTAGCCAGCAATTCCTGGGAACCTTCCTGTCTCTGCCTCCCAGTGCTGGGTTTACAGGCACATGCTGCCTTAGCCAGAATGTGTGTGGTGGGGATCCAAACTCTAATCTTGATGTTTTGCATGGCAAGCGCTATCCTGTCAGAGCTGTCTGCCCGTCTCACTGTTTCTGTTCTTCCTTATTCACCTCAATAATTTTCTGGTTCACTAAATGGGGGATGTGTGAATCCTAATTTTCATTTGCTTCTCTGTTCCTCTTCTGAGTTTTCATAGCTCTTCCTTTCATCTTCTTCTGCTGGCAACCTTCCTTTATGGAGCTTCTGTGATGCTGGCTTAGGGGTCACTCATTGCTTTATTTTAAGCTTACTGTGTTTGGAGAAGGAAAGATTTCTCCAAGGCTTTGAAAATATGAAGTCGGTATATTTACTGATGTGTTGGAAGTTACTTAATTTCTGAGATTATTTTCCTTGCTTTTAGGCTTTCTGTTGAATCTGATATAGTTTTGCTGATCTGCCTTTGAAAACACGAGGGTGTTCTTTTACAACTTTCCATTTTCTTAATTGGTCTGTACTGTTACATAATATGTGGTGCAAAATATTTATTTTCTGGTCATGCTATTTGGTGTTGTTAATACTTTCAGTATTAGGATGTTTATATCTTAAACTAGATTGGGGAAATTTCCTGCTTCAGTTTCATTGAGTAACTTTTCTATCCATGTAGTTTGCATATTAACTCTTATTTCTACCCAGTGGATCCTTGAGTTTGCATTGATCATGTCCTAACATACTGAAAGCTATCGTTCTTGTTAATTTTTTTTGTTTTTTTATTAAACGTTTTTATTGGCTTAAAAATATATATCAACACAACAATATGCTCAGTATCATAGGTTATTAGATAAAGCCAATGAATCCATGATGGCATTCCCTTTTATGCATTAGTTATTCTCCCCCCCATGACTCAAAGAATCTTGTTAATTTTTTATAGATATTAGAATGCAATGTTACCTGGACCTTCTCTTCAGTGCCTCATATTTTCTCCTACCTGGTCTCTTCTGTTGGAGGTATGCAGCACAGTGGGGTTTTTGTTGTTGTTGTTTGTTTGTTTTAAAGTCAATTTACTAAGATGTGGTGTCCTGAGGGATGTCTGCTCCTTCCATGTTTTCCTCATCATGATGATTTTTTCTCCCTAAAACTGTAAGGAAGAAATAAAAACCATTTCCTTCCATATGTGGTTTCTGGTTAGTTGTTGTGCCAGCAAAGAGAAGGTAACTGCTACATGGATTGTATGTTTCTTTGCCTTATTTCCCTCTACCATTGTGGTACCAGGTTCAGCAAGCGGAACAAGGGCAACATGAATCCTTACACATACCTGCCTTTTGGCAGTGGACCTAGAAACTGTCTCGGCATGAAGTTTTCTCTCTTGATCATGAAACTTGCTATCATCAAGATCCTTCAAAACTTCTCCATCCAACCCTTTGGTGAAACACAGGTGAGGATGAAAATTTTCTCTATAAATAATGTCTTATTCAGAAGTCTCTTTGCAAATGGATGGCTTATATACAAAAGGGATCTCCTTAATGGTGTGTGTACTATGTGATGCATGTGTTAGTGTGTGCAGAAGTGGGGGGGGGCAGAAAAAGAGGTCACATGTCCAACTCTACTGCTCTTCCACCTTATTTCCCTGAGGCAAGATCTCTCACTGACTTTGGTGATAATTTTGTCCCGGACTTTTACAGAATAAGTACTGAATGTATACTTTAATGAATAAATACATGGTTGCATATTTTCACACTCCAATCTTGATAAAGATGTAAGTTTAAGGAATTACAAGTAGATTTTGCTAAAATAGTTTATATGTATTTGTAAAGCTGTATTATGTTTTTATTTATCATTGTTTTTGGAAAGGTGTCTCACTATGTTTCTGAAATTGCACTAGAACTTGCTGGCTTCAGACTTGTAATTCTCCTGTCTGTCTTCTGAGTACAGTGTTACAGGCCTGTGACACACAGGTTGCATTATTGTTCTTAATGTGTGAATCCATGTTTGACTTCAGTGGGTTTTCTTGCTTCTTTTATTCACTATCAATGTTCATATTCATCTCTTGCAAGTCCCCTTGAAATTTTGCAAGAAACTACCTCCTTGTCCTGAGAAACCCATTAATCTGAAGGCTTTGAAGGCTGGCAAAATGAAATGCTTAGAAGGTCATGGGGGCTTGCACAAAGGTTCCTGGTAGAAAAAAAATCCCAAGAGATGAGACTATTTGGGCATCAGATTCCCTGCATGAAGAAATGAGGTTGGATCTTAAGCTTCATTGGAGACCTCAAGATTTTAGGGATATGGGGTGTCTTCTGAAGAAGGTTATAGGCATTGAGCAGAGCCCACCTAAGAGAGAGGCCATGTGTGATAGAAACCCCGGGGCCATAGGCTTGTCCAAGAGCACTGAAGTTCAGATCATGAGACATGTGTTATGGATGCCAGGCTTGTAAGAACAGAATTTAATATGTACCCTGCTGAGTTTCAGTTTTGCTTTAGTCCAAACACACACATATATGATTGTATATGTATGTATTATTGTCCATAATGAGTTACATTATTTAATGGACAAACAATGAGTTGTTATCCCCAGTTCCCCAATGCCACTCTTCCCCATCCCCAATCAGCTGGATATCCTCCTCTGTGAGCCGACTGGATCAGTCCTTGGGGTAGGGGACCATGGATAACCTAGTAGTCAGCCTGGTTCTCCCGGCCCTAGTATGTTGTTACTGAGGGGGGCCATGCCTCTGGATATTCTCCCCCACCATGGCTCTCACAATCTTTCTGCCCCCTTTCCACTCAGTTCCCTGAGTCGTGGTGGGTGAGTATTAAGGCTGCTTTATTGTTGAGAACTTAGGTGTCTTTGTGTCGAAAATCATTGTCTCACTGGCTTATCCTGTGTGCACCATATATATTGATTGCCTTGGCTAAGAAGAGGCTTTGAACCTTTGAATAATATGAGAACTATATTTATCTCATGGGACTTTTGAAGTTGGACTAAATGCATTTTGCATTATAGGATAGCCACATAACTTTGGGTAAGAAACGGAAATGCCGTGGTTTGAATCTGAACTGCCCAAACAAGGGTTATGGTTTTATAATGTGGTACTAGATATTTTAAAGGATGTGGAGCATTTAGGAAGTGGCACCTGGCTTTGGTAGTAGGTCATTTGGGACAGCCCATTGAAGGTTATAGTGAAGCCAGACTCCAGACAGTTTCTATATCTGGTTCCATCACTGTGTAAGGTGACTCCACCACATGGCTTCTGGCACAATGAACTCCACCAAGCCTTTCCTTCTATCATCCACTAACACTTCTGAAAATGTGAGCCAACATAAGGTTTTACTCCCATGAGTTGCTTCTGTCACAGACAATTTGGTCATAGACAAGTATAAGTAAGGAACATGGTCATCCAAAACAGGTCATTGTGATGTCCCAGAGTCAAGGGGACTATGAAGGATACAAGATAATTAACCTCCACACTTAGGCTGGGTCTTTCTTCTACAACAAGCATTATTCAAAATATTTATGTATGGACTGGAGAGATAGCTCAGTGGTTAAGGTGCTTGCTTGAAGAACCCAATCACCTGGGTTTGATTCCCCAGTACCCATGTAAAGCCAAATGCACAAAATGGCGCATGCATGTAGAGTTTGTTTGCAATGGATAGAACCCATGGTGTGCCCATTCTCTTTCTTCTCTCTGCATCTCTCTCTGCATGCAAATAAATAAATGAATGAAATATTAAAAATATTTATTAGAGAGAATATAGACGCACCAGGGCTCCTGCCACCATAAACAAACTCCAGATTTATGCTCCACTTTGAGCATCTGGCTTTACGTGGGTACTGGGGAATTGAACCTAGGCTTTCAGGTTTTGCAAGTAAGCGCCTTAAACTGCTGAAGCATCTCTCCAACCCCAAAGAACATTTTTGAGATAAGTAGAACACAAATGGACTCTGAGGACTAGGTGGCAGTATTGTGTCAGTGATAAGCTCCTGATTTTATTAGTCACATTTTATTAGGCTATTACTGCTCACAGTAGTAGAAGGTATTCAATAATATGTTTGCAATTTACTCTCATATGGACTGGGAAAACAGTTCTCTGAACAAAGTTTACCATTGTTTTGTGTTGGTTTAAGAATTAAAAAAATCACACCCATACATTTTGATACCTACAACTTCACCCCTCCTTCTAATGTCAGCATAATTTGCTCTATTTATTTAGTTTAATAGACAATACCACACAATGGTTGATGTTGTGGGCTCTGACATATGAGTGGTGGATAGTTTTGGAAACTTTAAGGTTTAAAATAGTTATTTAAGGTCTTTTTTGCTCAAGCAACAAGAAGTAAGAATTCATACACATATTTATATATCTATATATATATTTATATCTATCTATCTCTGTCTACCAATGTATCTAGAGAGAGAGAAAGAGAGACCTTTAATCCCAGCGCTTCAGAGGAAGAGGTAGGAGGATCACATTGAGTTTGGGGCCAGCCTGGGGCTATAGAGTGAGTTTCAGATGAGCCTGGACTAGAATGAGACCTTGATCTTTCCTATGATGTTTTGCCACCTTTGCATAAAAGTGGACAGCTATAGATATGCTGATTTATTTCCATCTCCCCTTGGTCTGCCCCACTGGTCTACCTGTCTATTTATGTGCAGATATCATGCTGTTTTTCTTGCTACAGTTCTGCAGTAAATTTGGAATCAGGTATTGTGGTAGCTCAAGAAAGTACTGTTCTTTCTCCTTGAGATTGTTTTAGCTATTTGGGACCTTTTTTGTTTCCATAGGAAACTTACAATTATTTCTCTAGTCCTGTGAAGAATATGATGGGAGCTTTGATGTGTTTTGTTTAGCCTGTAGGTTGCTTTTGGAAAAGAGCTATTTTCTCAGTATTTATTCTGTCAAATCAGGAGTATGGGAGGTCTTTCTGGTGTGAGGATCCTTTAGGAGAGATGTCATTATAATGTGAGGTATTGGGTGTATGATGGTGATTAACTTATCAGAAAGAGAGACACTGGTTAGGAGTAAAAAGATCAGGAGTATGCAGGATGACATGCGCCTCCCATTTCTTTTGTCAGAGAATCTACGGAAACACGTAAGCTTCATGGCTCTCATCTTACCAGACTTCACGGATGAGTTTAGTAGTCCTCACCTTGTCTCTGTGACTTTCACAAGAATCATGAGTCCAGTTGATTTCATGGTTTAATATATTCAACAAAAATGCCAGTGAGACTGTTTTGTAAGAAAACTTTATATACTTGTAATCATTGGTTTGCTTTATTTGATTTGCAACATTTTTTCTAGCTGATTTTTTAAAAAATTCTGTCATGACACTCACCTCTGTTCACAGCCTTTAAAATGTGAAGCTTTGGAAAATTGGAACTTAGCTCATAGAATCAGAACATGATGCTCTAAAAGCCAAATAGGGAAGTCAAGAGTGGTAGTGACTTATCATAACCAAGTGTACCAGTGTCCATCTGTAGTGGGACCCTAGGATTGGATTTCCCAAGATCACTTACTTCCTACAATGGTTACAATGGTTCCTGCATTTTCTCCATTCAGATGTGGGATTGAACCTTGCTGTTCCCACTTTCCACTTTGCATCTTCTTCTGTTCTCCCTTCTGAAGGTCATGCTGGGTCAGTGATCTTCTGTGACGACATTCCTTGAATGAATGCTTAGTTGTTTCTTATAAAGCTGTCTTGGGTAACACTGATGGAGGCCTTGACCTTGACCACATGGCATCACCTTTGCCAATCAATCTCCCCCTTTGGTGTGTCGCCTGATTCAAGAGAACTAATGAGGAACCTGTGCCTGACTCTTTCCATGGATGTAGGGACTCTTTCAAGCTGCACAAATCAGAGATCAGATGAATAAGTCCTTGAATATTTGGGACATGTGTGGTTCCTCGCACAGCATATGGCAAAGAATTTGGTTAACTCCAAATGATACAAATGCAACAGCCCACTCACAGTGAGCTCCCAGCATCCTCAGCACATTTCAAGTAAAATGTGAATCTGTCTGTCCTCTGTGATAGGAGCAAACTTGATGTTAAACCTAACCCTTGTCCTCTCTGTGCCACTTAGAGTGAAATAATGAAGTGTCTGTCAAGCATCAGGTTCTAAGCTGGTCCCCTGTTCTCTGTAGTCAAATAAAACAAGAGTAGGTGCAGGTTCAAAGCCCAATGCAGGTCATAAGCCAGAGCATTGGCTGTTCGGGACTCACTCTTGGGGGAAAAACACAATCACCAACACTGAATTTTAAGTTGTCAAAAGTCTACCCGTCAGTCAAATTCTGGTTGCCTAATTTGCAGCTAGCAATCTATAAAACAGAGAGGAGAGAGGAGATGTCCTTGGACTTCACATAAAGCTCAGGAGCCCACTGCACAAAGAGCTTAGCTCCGTCCTATCCTACACCTTCTTCACCACTTGTAGCTGCACAAAATTTGTGTCACAGCAATGCCACTACTTTGTGCTCCCTGGGATGAGTGTCCAAAAGTCACCTGGAGTTGGTGAGATTATAGGATATTGTCACCCTCAAACATTGCTGCTGAGAGTCTTGAATGGAGCAACCAACTGTGGAAAACAGCTTGGGTGGGTTCACTAAGAATCTATATGCAGGGCTGGAGAGATGGCTCAGCAGTTAAGGCACTTGCCTCCAGTGCCTAAGGCCCTGGGTTCAATTCCCCAGTACCCACATAAACCAGGCCCACAAGATGTGGCCCTGGTGCTCTCTCTCTTTCTCTCTCACTCTCTGTATCTCTCTGCTAGAAAATGAATAAACAAAATATTTTTTAAAAAAGAATCTATATTCAGTATCCATAGGACTAAGCAGTTCTGATGCTGTATTAGTTACTTTTTTGTGCAGTTATGACTAAATATCTGACCAAAACTATGTAAAGAAGGAAGGATTTAGTTTGGCTTCATATTTCAGAGGTTTCAGGTCGCCATGGTGAGGCTAGGGCATGGGAGATCAGATCAGTTCATATCATGGTGGGGGAGAAAGGAGAGAATAGGAGTGTGCCCCTGTTCCATTGACTTTTCCCTTGTCCCTTTTTGATCTAGGACCCAGCTGATTGGATTGTGCTATCTATATAAGGAGCAGACATTCCCCTTTTCGGTTAATAAGGAAATACCTTTACATCGACACACAGAAGCATGCCTCACCAATCTCCTACGAGATTCTAACTCCAGTCAAATGGACAATCAAGGTGAACCATCAAGCTCTTATTTGTGCATATAGGAGATTTAAGAACAATGTATGTGCTTACATGTGCATAAAAGCACAATTTACAGTGGCCCCAAAATGGAAATCATCAACTGTCCATCAACACATAAAAGAACAGATGGATTCTGTTATGTGTGCACAGTGGAATATTATGTCACCTTTAAAGAGATAAAGTACTGATATGTGCTACAACGTGGAAGAACCTACGAAACATCATTTTAAGTCAAATTATATAGACATAAAAGTCCATATATGAAGTGTCTAGATGCATAAATCCACTGTGACTAACACAGAATAGTGCTTGGCAGTGGGTGGGAAGGGAAGGTGTTGAACCTGCAAATGCAAATGAAAGACCACAGACTCAAATTTAGACCAAATTGAAGCAAGCTATGTTTGTGCACCCAGGAGCTGGTCAGCAGATGTCTCACCCAAATGCAGGGCTCAAGAAGCCAGCAAAGGAAAAATGGGGTTATTATCTCTTAAAACTTGAGGGGTTTCTATCGGGGGGCTTTGGTAAACAGAAAACAAGTTTGGCAGGCACAACACAGTAAGAGCCAACATTCTAAGATTAACTGATATAATGTCTTGAAAGGTTATAAGTTAAATTATGGTCAAAGTGGGGAGTAACTTAGATTCCAGGAAGGGCTGGTACATGCATACACAGGGGGACCCAGGCACAACAAGATTAAAACATGGATATGTATTCCTTTCCAAGTAAGTTCAAAGAATGGTCAGACCAGGCAGGACTTTGTTACAAAATGGCTTCTTAACTCCAAAATGGAGTTTGTCTGATTCTTCAAAGGGAGGGAGGAAGGAGCTAGTTAATGGATACAGGACTTCATGATGGAGAAGATAGGGATATATCAGGACAAGATAGAAGTATTAATTGCCCAACATTGTGGTTGTACGAAAGGCCACTGTTTTCATTTTAAAATGTATGATCATTAATCTCAGTTGTCAACTCGATAGGATTTTTGAATCATGGTGGAAAATCTCTGGGCATATCTGTGAGGGAGTTTTTAGATTAGATTAATTCAAATGGGAAACCCCTCCCCAAACGTGAGCAGCACCATTCTACAGGCTAAGAGTCTCAGATTGTACAAAGAAGAGAAAGTTAAGGTGAGACTCTGTATTCATCTGCTTCCTGACTACAGATGGATCATAGCCACCTGGTTCCCACACCTGCCTCATGAGTTCCCCATATGATGGGCTGTAACCTCAAACAGGAAGCCAAAATAAACCCTTCCTTCCTTGTGTTCATTTGTCAGGTCAATGCCATAGCAAAAATCAATCAATCAATAAATGAAAAAGAAACTAATATAGAAAATTGGTACTGAGAAGTGGAGCCATTGCTGTGATAAACCTGACCATGTAGTCACAGGCTTTTAGTGAGCAGGAAGAATGTGAAAGAAATTGAAACTCTGGGCTAGAAAAGCTCTCGAGTAAGAGCTTTACTTGGACATGCTTGTGGGAGCCCAGAAGATAAGAATGTTGATAGAACCTGGCACATTCGGACCTCAGACCCAAGGCAAAACCAGATGAGGGAGCCTTGCCTTGACTCCCCACCAGCCAGTGACCCCACAACCCTGCCCACTGACCCCGGGTTCCAATCAAAGTCCAGCCCCCAGTCTGCTCCTGTTGCTGAAGGTTTGAATACCCCCTGGCTACCTGTCTACCTCTGTTGCAGTTCATAACCCCCTAACCTATGGACAGATCCAGTATGCTCACCAAGGAAGGACCCCAGTGGGTAGGGGACAGAGAGGAGGGAAATGGGGGCACATTCACAAGATTTGTTCCTACAATGTATGTAATTATTCATAATAAAGAGTTAAAAAATTTAGGGGTCAGACACTGGACCCTCACATTCCCAGACAAGCCTGGTTACCCCACCCCACTTCTTCAACAGGACAATTAAAGAAAGTCACAATGGTAAAAAGCAGCCACATTTTGATAAGGAACATAGAAACCCAGTGATGGAGAGCTAAAAATATTCCATCAATATTGTCAACCTCCTGTATGCTAATTACACTCTCCTGAGAAGTTTATAAAAATTTATTCTAGTCAAAATGGACCAGAAGAAGGTAATTATTTTCTTACACATCTTTTATATTACTGGAAAAGACATTTAATTCCACGACATGTGGAGCACTTCCCATGCCAGTGACTCAGAGAATACACCTCCCCATGAAATATGCTTGGCGCATTGAGTGACAGGTAAGAAGCACTAGGGAGTTCTTGCTCACAGAAACAATCCTTCACAAAGAAGAGCTGGGAATTGGTGAGAAGATGCTCCAGCTTCTCATCCCCTTAGGCCCATTGGAAGTATGTCCCATATTGCTCATTAGTGGGGTGCTGTGGGGTGATTGTAGTGGCCACAGTAGTGACCTGCTCATTGCCACACACTGTCCATGCTTGCCTACCTTCCTAGATTCACATCTCTGTTCTGTCAAAATGCTTCTCTTGCGTGTGAGTGTGTGTGTGTGTGTGTGTGTTAGATGTGCGTGTAGACACTTGTGGGGCAGAAGGACAGGAGCTTTGTGGTCACTCAATTTCTGTGCTGGTAAAACCAGAATCCAGGAGGAATAGGTCAAGGCACTGATTTCCAGGAAACCAAGGACAAAAGGCAAAACTGTCATCTAACGTTGTTCAAACTCCAAAGCTTTATTTTTGTCAGTTGCAAGTTCCAGGCTGTTGCTATTCTGGACTTTTTTTTCTTTATTGTTCATAATGAGTTACATTGTTTAGTGGGCCAACCATGAGTTGTTATTCCCAATTCCCTGTTGCCCCCCTTCCCCATCCCCAGTCAGCTGGATGTCCTCCTCCGTGGGCCGTCTGTATCAGTCTTTGTGGTAGGGGACCATGGATAGCCCAGTCTTTAGCCGGGTTCTCATGACCCAAGTGTGTTGTTACTGAGGGTTGCCAAGTCTCTGATATTCTCCCCCACCACGGCTCTCACAATCTTTCCGCCCCCTCTTCTGCTCAGTTCCCTGAGTCGTGGTGGGTGAGTATTGAGGCTGCTATGGTGTTGTGAGCTTAGGGGTTTTTGTGTCGAGATTCGTTGGTTTCTGTCACACTGGCTTATCT
>PVHP010044110.1:0-14220 GCA_004024765.1 Zapus hudsonius
AAAACGTATTTTCCAGCTATTTTAAAATACTGAATTAAAAAATCTAAAATGCAGATTTTTTTCATGAATGGATATATCTTTAGGCCATCAGTAGTCACTACTCAGACCTTATGAAATGAAGGATAAAGGCCTTGACTCCTTCAAATGTCTGCAGTTTCAAAAGTACCTAAAAATTGAGAAAAATACACTCCAGGTGATTTGAACACAATATCTTACTCAATGCTCAATAAACATTTGTTTATTAACCTAGAAGTATAGGTAAGTCTATGATAGAATAATTGAAAACAAAGGAAGACCCTTCCCAGTTTGGAGTTTCAAGTGTTTTATTTGGAGATCAATCCCATTCCCAAGTTCTTTGCCCCATGGCTGGGGATGGTGAAGCACTCGGTTTTTATTTTCTACCTCAATCATCTCTGCTGAGCTTGGCTTCATGATTCCTTTTACTTTGATTTTCCATTTCTTGAGGCTAATACCATTATATGACAGAGCAAACCTGAGTGAATCTTATGACTCTCATTAGCAGTAGGGGATATTGATTACATCTAACACCAATTGAAAACCTGGCAGAGCAGGTCCCCAAAGTGACATTACTTCTTCCTAAAGGAAGTAGAAAATGGTTCTTTTCATTTCCCTGCTCCAGCATCGATAAATGAACTATATAGTAAATTTTATAGTTCTGAGCTGAGATTATACAAATTATTAGAGTAAGTAGTTATGGAATATTTATGTTGAAAACTGAGCTAAGAATTATGATAGAGTGGTCATAAGATGCTGTCTGATAGTTGTTGGAAATGCAATCCTGTTTGAACAATTTGATGCATTTGCTTCAACTCAATTTGTAGAATCTAACCATGAAACAGGTAAGAGAATAAAAAGGAATGCCAACAGAAGTCATTTTGGGTTGCATCTGGGAAGGGGTAGGAATTAAATCACTAAATATCAGCATTTTGTTTTGTAATTATTCTGGAAATCTTAGTGACATTTATTTATGTTCAGGACCCTTAAAGGCATGAAAAAACAGAAAGAGAACAAAGCAGAGCAGAAAACAGTAGATAGGTCCAACCCTTGTTCTCTGTGGGAGAACCTGAACCCACAAAAAATTGGAAACCTGGAGAGTTCAGGTTTCCACACTGAAAACACACCAGCAGTCATTGCCGTGGGAAACACCATGGTTTTCATAAGCCTTAAAATGTGTGGGATTCACTGGGGTTGGTGAAGGGGTGATGTGGTATGGTAGTGACTTTTGTTGTGTGTCAAACTAACAGATTGGTAAGGAAAATTTATCAGTGCTGCTAACTCCGAGTGCTCTAGCCAGGGACCATCTTGAGAGGGACATCAATTGTTTCAGAGCGAGTGATGCTAAAGACTGAAAACATGAAATCTAGAGCCAGCACCTGACAACACCCTGCCATGGTGTCAGCATGGGGGAGAGCCAAAAAACAAATGGGCACATGGTTTAACAAAGACCCACTGAGGAATTAATCAAATCATCAGTGATCTCAGGCTGTGGTGGTTGGAGATCCGCTCTGTTCTCTACCATCACCTGTGGAGGGTGGTGAAAAGAGCTTTGAATGATACCCAAAGATCCTTTGGTTTCCAGAGTTAGTTCTCAGACACGTGAAGTTTGAAGTTGGCAGCTGAGACCACCAAGCAGGGTGCTTGTTTCCCTTAGTCATCTCCAGGGCAGAATAAAATGGTCCTTCTCCACCCCCGACACTTCACACTTAGGCTGAAATATTCTCTTTCCTTGGGTTCACAAGCTAGAAAAACTCAGGAGCAGATGAGAAAATACTCCCCTGGGATAGCAGTGTTTCATACACCAAGAAGGGTGGCTTCTGAAATGAATGCAGCTGCATGGCTGAACATACGCCTGTGCCTGGCCCACGACTGAGTTATACACAGTAGCAGCAAGTATAGTGGAAGAGAGGAACTATAACAGATTTCAACTATAAAAGTTTCTCCACACACCACACACTTTTCTCCCTTTACTATGATGCAGGTTATTGGTTGTCATATATGGCTTCATTATGTTGAGATATATTCTTGCCATCCTTAGTTTCTCCAAGGTTTTTATCATGAGGGGGGAGTTATATTTTGTCAGTGCCTTATTCTGCAATCGATTAAGAAGATCTTGTGATTTCTTTCCCTGAATCAACTTATATGGTCTATTGCATTTATTGATTATGTATGTTGATTCTCCCCGGCATCTCTGTACCTTACAACTGGAAAATTGAGACCATTAATATTGGCTTTTAGAGTACCAGTTGAAAAGTCAGCTGATTGTTCTGTGTTTATATGGTACTTTATGTTTCTCTTTTGTGGCTTTCATTAATGTTTCTTTGTTCTGTGTATTTAGGGTATGACTTTTAAAATGACATGAGAAATCTCTTCTCTTGTTCTTCCCACTTGGAGTTATGCATACCTGGAAGGGAATATCTTTCCCTAGACTTGGGGATTTTTCTTCTATAATATTATTTACTTCTTTTCCATAGGCATGAAGTTCTTCTATGTCCCTTGTTCAAACATTTAGTGTTTTCATTGTGTGACAAATACTTCATATGTTCTGTTCATATGTTTCTTTTGTTCTGAACTTTTGTGTTTGGGTTAAATGACTCAATTTGTCAACCATTCAAGACCTGGTATTCTTTTCTTCATTTCATCCACTGTATTATAATAGCTTCCTGACAGCCTTTTATTTGACTTAAGTTATTTATTTTTATTTTTGGCATCAATTTTGGCTGATATTATTTTTCAGGATTTCTATCCCTTTATTGAACTCCATTTTCATATCGTGATTTGACTTCTTTTTGTCATTTATCTCTTGGAATTCATTTATCTCACTTGGAATTAATTATGTCACTTATTTGCGCTCGTTTTGAATTTATTAAGAATGTCATTAAGATATTTACACATCTTCTTTGAGTTCTCTGTACTTATTTATAAAATTCTTTTGAGATGTCTGTCTAGAGTTTCCTCAAATAGGTCACATGGGCATACTCATAAAGAAACATATAGCTATGGATACAATAATATTGAGTGGTTTTAAAAACCCACTGTCATCTGTATATAGATTATACAAAAATTCACAGAATTTCAGAGTAAAATTATCCCATAAATCAAATGCACTTAAATATAGAATTTTATAGAATGCTGTACCCAGTAGCAGTAGAATATATGATCATAGCATACATAAAACATATTTCAAAACAGGTTACATTTTAGACTATAAAGCAACTCTTAAGAAATGTAAAAAGGTGTTGACCAAAGCGACCCATGAGGCTCCAACAACAAGACAGAATTCTGTCAAAGCCCTTGAACACCCTCCCCAGGCCTAAGGCAAAACCCTGTTGCTGAAGAAACCACAGAATGCTATAGACCAGCATCGAGAGACACTTCGAGGTCCGGAACGGTAGCCAGGTCCCAGAAGGCAGTTAGTGTAGTGCTGGAAGGCACTGCACAGGCTGCCAGGGGAAACTGATCAACAACAGCTGGAGTAAACAGAGACCACTGACATGAAACACAATCTGCAGCCATGAGTAGGCTGACCACACCTCCTAATGGGAGAGAACAGCGAACCAAGAAAGGATCCTCATGGGTCGCTTTGGTCAACAGCTCAGTGAGGAAAGGAACCCGTGGTTGGAGCCAGGGGTTGTCAGAATAATCTAATTATTCACAGGCTTAGACTCTCTCCCCTACCACTCATGGCCCCTCTTGCCAGTTGACAACCACAACTTTCTCAGTAGGTTACAGTATGCTCATTAGGATTTTTTGTTTTTGAACCTAATATGGTTTAGCCTCATGCTTAAGTCATTCTCCTCCCCCCATCAGTTACCCCTCATTTATTACCTCTCATTTCTTTCTACTAGTCTGCGTAGAGTTTACGGTTATCCTGGTTAAGGACCACATATGAGGGAGAATATGCGGCATTTGATTCTCTGTTCTTTTGAGTTTTCATTTAGTAAGATCTGCTCGAAGTCAGACCATTTTTTCCTAAATTTCGATATGTCATTTTTTCTTTCAGCTGAGTAAAATTCTATCATGTAAATATACCACTATTTGACTGTCCATTCCTCTATGGATGGGCATTTGGGTTGATTCCAAATGTTGGCTATTATGAATTGAGCTGCTATAAATATAGTTGTACAAATGTTTCTGCGTTGAGATGTGACATCTTGTGGATAGATGCCTAGTAGAGGGATAGCTGGGTTCATTGGTAGTTCTATGTCCATTCTGCTCAGAAGTCTCCACACTGCTTTCCATAGCAGTTGAACAAGTTTATAATCCCACCAGCAGTGAATGAGGGTTCCTTTTTCCCGCATCCTCGTCAGCAATGATTGTTGTTGGTTTTCTTCATGATTGCCATTCTGACTGGGGAAAGGTGGTATCTCATTGTGGTTTTGATTTGCATTTCCCTGATACTTAAGGATCCTGAGCACTTTCTCAGGTGAGAAAAGGCCATTTGTGTTTCCTCCTCTGTGAATTATCTGTTGAGATCATTGCCCCATTTTGTGAGGGGGCAGTTTGCTTTTTTGTTATTATTATTATTATTATTATTATTATTTTAGTTCTTTGTAGGTTCTGGAAATTCTGAGTCTGAGTTGTAGCTGGTGAAAATCATCTCCCAGTTTGAAGGGGGTCTATTAACTATGAGAATAATGTTTTTGTCTGTACAGAAGCTTTTGAGTCTGATCAGGTCCCATTGGTTAAGAGACTGTTGCACTTCCTGGGCTACTGGAGATTTGCTCAGGAACTTATTCCCTATTCCTATCTCATGTAGGGTTCCTCCTATTTTTTCTTCCAGGGTGTTTAGGGTTGTATGGTTAATTTTGAGGTCTCTGATCCCTTGGTAGTTGATCTTTGTGCATGGTGAAAGGAGTGGGTCTATTTTCATTTTTTTACACTAGTTTATCCAATTATTCCAGCACCATTTGTTGAAGGTGTTATCTTTAGCCCAGCTTACATTGTTGGCAACCTTGTCGAAGACTAAGAAGCTGAAGTTACTTGCATTAAAAGCTGGGTCTTCAATTCTATTCAACTGGTCAGACTGTCAGTTTTTCTGCCAATACCATGCTGTTTTAGTTACTATGGCTTTGTAGTATGTTTTAAAGTCAGGTATCGTGATGCCTCCTGTGAAATTTTTTTTTTACTCAGAAGAGTTTTAGCTATCCGAGGTCTCTTACCCTTCCAAAAAAAAATTATAGATTATTTTATCAATGTCTGTGAAGAAGGAGGTTGGGATTTTTATTGCCATTGCGTTGAATCTGTAGATTTCTTTTGGCAGGATTGCCATTTTTACTATATTGATTCTCCCTATCCATGAGCATGGAATATCTTTCCATCTTGTCACATCCTCCTCAATTTCCCTCTTGAGTGTTTCAAAATTTTCCTTATATAAGTCTTTCACTACCTTGGTTAGTGATATTCCCAGGTATTTGATTTTGTTTGAGGATATAGAGAATGGGACAGATTCTCTGATGTCTTTTTCCGAATGTTTGTCTTCTATATATAGAAAGGCTACTGATTTTTGCGTATTAATTTTGTATCCTGCCACTCTGCTGAAGGCATTGATCACCGTCAGGAGTTTGCTGATGCTGTTCTTTGGATCTGATATGTATAAGATCAAGTCATCTGCAAAGAGGGATAGTTTGACTTCTTCCTATCCGATTTGTATCCCTTTTATGCTGTTCTTCTGTCTTATCGCTTGGGCTAGAACTTCAAGCACTATGTTAAAGAGCAGTGAGAGTGGACACCCCTGTCTTGTTCCTGAGTTGAGGGGGAACTCCTTGAGTCATTCCCCATTGAGGATGATTTGTGCTTTAGGAGATCTGTAAATTGACTTTATCATGTTCAGGTATAGGTCATCTATGCCTATTCTTTCCAGGGTTTTGAACATGAAGTGGTGTTGAATTTTGTCAAAAACCTTCTCAGCATCAATTGATATGACCACTTGGTTTTTACAATTAAATTTGTTAATGTGGTGAATTATATTTATCGACTTGTGTATGTTGAACCATCCCAGCATCACTGGGATGAAGCCAACTTGGTCAGGGTGAATTATAGATTTGATGTGGGTTTGTATTCAGTTTGCTAAGACTTTCTTTAGGATTTTTGCATCCAAGTTCATCAGGGATATGGGTCTGTAGTTTTCTTTTTTTGTTATATCTTTGCCTGGTTTGGGAATTAGGGCGATGGTAGCTTCATAAAAGGAGTTTGGGAGCCTACCCTCTTTTTCTATGTCCCTGACAAGCTTCAAAAAGAGAGGTTTCAGTTCTAAGATGAAGGTTTGGTAGAATTCAGCTGAGAAACCATCTGGACCTGGGCTTTTCCATTTGGGGAGGTTCTTGATTACCGATTCAATCTCTTTGATTATTATCAGATTGTTTAGGATCTTTATCTGCTCTGATCTGAGCTTTGGAAGTTGGTAGGTGTCCAGGAATTTATCCATTTCTTTCATTTTCTCTAATATTGCAGAGTAGAGGTTTTGGAAGTATGACCTGATGATACTTCCAATCTCTTCAGGATCTGTTGTGATCTCACCCTTGTCATTTTTATTTTGTTAATTTGGGCCTTCTCAGTTTTTCGTTTGATTAAGTTGGCCAAGGGTTTGTCAATCTTATTGACTTTTTCAAAGAACCAACTCTTTGATTTGTCTATTTCTTCAATTGTTTTCTTTGTTTCCAAGTCATTAATGTCATATCTGATCATAATTATTTCCTGGTGTCTAGAGCTCCTAGGGTTGGATTTTTCCATCTGTTCTAATGACCTTAGGTATGAGGATAGTTGGTTGATTTGACACCTCTCTGTCTTTGTTATGAAGGCATTTAGTGCAAAGAATATCCTCCTTAGAACTGCCTTCATTGTATCCCACAAGTTCCTAAAGGTTGTGTCCTCATTATCATTTGTTTCCATGGAAGTTCTGGATTTCCTGTCTGTCTGATTTCTTGTTTGACCCATTCATTGTTCAGGAGTGAGTTGTTCAGTTGACAGTATCTGTTGAAATTTTTGGATCCTCTCCCATTGTTAATTTCTAGCTTTAATGTGTTGTGGTCTGATATGATGCAGGGGATTACATTGATCTTTCTGAATTTGCTGAGGGATGATGACTGGGCCAATTTTGGAAAAAGTTCCATGCACTGCTGAGAAGAATGTGTAATCAGTGTCCTTGCGTTGGAATGTTCTGTAGATGTCTGTTATCCCTAGTTTGTCTATGGTGCCATGTAGCACCTTGATTTCCCTGCTTGTCTGTTGTTTGTACAATCTGTCTAGGGATGACAGTGGAGTGTTAAAGTCTCCTACTATGATGGTGTTGGCATCTATATCTGCTTTGCTTTTGAGTAATTTATGCCTAATGAACTGAGGGGCCCTTGCATTTGGTGCATACATATTTAGTATAGTGATGTCTTACAGCTGTATTGTTCCCTTGACAAGTAGGAAGTGGACATCATCTTCATTTTTTATTGCTGTTTGTTTAAAGTATTTTGTCAGCTATTAGAGTAGCCACACCTGTTTTTTTTATTCTTCCCACATGCCTTTTCCAACCTTTTACTCTCAGTAGGTGACTGTCTTTAGCGATAAGGTGTGTTTCTTTAAGGCAACAGATGGAAGAGTTCATTTTCCTGATCCAACCTGCTATCCTGTGTCTTTTTATAGGAGAGTTGAGTCCATTTACATTCAAAGTTATAACTGTGAGGTTTGCCATATTGTAGAGAATATGGAGTTTGGTATGTGAGCTGTTGTTGCTATCTCTTTTGTGTTACCTTGCTTGTTCTCTGTTCCTTTCCTGGGGTCAGTTGTTTGTTTCATCTGCATGGGATATCTCATGAAGTATCTTTTGAAGGTTTTTGGCTTTTTGCTTAAGTAATTGTAAAGCTAATTAGTCTCGTGGAATACTTTAATTCCTCCATCAATTATGATGGATAACTTTGCTGGGTAGAGTAGTCTAGGTTGGAATCTGTTCTTCTTTAGGCCTAGAATCACTTTGTTCCAAGCTCCTGTGACTTTTAAAGTTTCTTTGGAGAAGTCTGACTTGATTCTGATGGGTTTTCCTTTATACGTGAGTTTCCTTTCTCTTATTGTTCTAAGAACTCTCTCTTTATCCTCAATGTTTGGCATTGTAACTAAGATATGTCTTGGGGTGTTCCTCCTTTTGTCCAATTTTTTGGGGGGTCCTCCATATCTCTCTTAGCTGTACAGGACTATCTCTTGCCAAGTATGGGAAGTTTTCTTGAATGATTCTGTTGAAAATATTTTCTATGCCCCTCGTTTGGTTTTCTTCTCCTTCTGGGATCCCCATGATCCTGAGATTAGGTCTTTTTATAGTATCCCACAGTCCCCTTGAGTCTTGTTTACTTGCTCTTTTGAATTTTGTCAAGTCTCTGATTTCTTGCGAATTCTCCTCTGTTTTGTCTTCCATGTCTGAGGTTCTGTTTTCCCAGTGATTAATCCTGTTGGTAAGAGATTCTAGGGATGTTCTTATTATTTCAATATGGTTTTTGTTTTCTGCAATTTCTTTTTGGGTTGCTTCTATCATCCTTTTGAGATGCGATTTCATTTCCAGGTTTGATTTCATTACTTCTTCCTGACAGTCATTCTTATATTTGCAGATGTCTTTGGTTAATTTGGAAAGCTTGTTTTTGATACCTTCAGTTTGCTGGCTTGCCTTTAGTTCTGATATATCTCCTCTGACATCCATTTGGTTGTCCTCCAATATATTAAGCCTAATGGCAAAGCTAATAAGCTGACTTTGTACCCTTTCAATATGTTGGTCCATCTTTTCTTGCATGACTAACATGAAGTTCTCCTTAGGATCTCTGCCAGTATGATCAGGGTTTAGTGTTGTGTCTTCCTCAGCCTGCCTCTGCTCTCTCCCTTTAGTTGTGTTGTTGATGTCATTTGGCATGGTTTCATCAGCTGGTGTAATATTCTTGCATTGAGGTCTACCCATTTTGGTTCCACTTGAGGTGTTTGGTGTGATGCCTTTGAGATATCTGAGCAATGGAAAGGTGCAGTGGTGGGAGAACAGCCGGGTCCAGGCTGAAAATGTAGCCAGGTTCCAGAATGTGAAACCAGCTGACTCCAGGGGCAGGAAATCAGCCCAGTCTGGGGTGGGAGAGGATCCTGGTCCCCGGGCATGAAAGCAGCTGGAACTGGGACAGAAAAGCAGCCTGACGCTGGTGGAAAAGGCAGCCGGGTCCCTGGGAAGGAAAGTGGCCAGGTCCGGGGTTTGGGAAGGCAGCTGGCTTGGGCACCGGAGGGGCGGGAAGGTGGCCGGCTCAGGGCCCAGGGTGGCAGGAAGGCGGGTGGCTCCGGCCCCGGGTTGGTGGGAAGGTGGCCGGCTCAGACCACTGGAGCAGGTCCTGCCAGCTGGGCTATTGTACTCACTGCCTCCAGAGGTCCTGGCTATTGCTTGTGTCCACAGCCTGGATCACAGCTAAAAACCTTAACCTCTCTTCCCCCGGGGAAACAGTGTGGCTTCTAGTCCACCATTCTGAACCGGAACACCCTAATGATATTTTCAACACAACTAAACATCACAACCCTACAATTCAGATGGAAGCACATAAGACCCCAAATGACCAATATAATCAGAGCAAAAATCAATTTAGGGAGTGTCATAATACCTGAATTTATGTAATTCTATAAACATTAGAAGTATAATACTTGTTATCAAATTATTATTTAAAGCCATAGTAACAAATACAGCATGATTCTTTTGTAGTGCTAACCATTTCATGGCTGAGAAAAAAAAGCAATTAGAAGCTGCTTATAGAAAGAAAGGGTTTATTTTTGGCTTACAGTTAAGACAGGAAGTTTCTTCATGGTGGGGAAAGCATAGAAAGAGAAAACAGCCAGTCATCTCCGCTCATCAATAAGGAGGAAGGATAGAGGCTGAGCGAGTTCCCAGTGGGGCCCCCACTAAATGACACACCTCCACCAAGAACAAACCAGTATGAGGTTTAATCAAAAACACGTGGGGGTATGAAGGGCATTTTGTGTTCAAGCCACTACAAGATTTTTTTCAGATTGTCTTTCTGTTCTCTGGAGTTTCTGTCTTGCTGTCATGAAGAATGAGGATGGTGAGATGAGCAGGAGGATTCCATTCACATGTCAGTGACAGCATGAAAGTGACAGTGAAGGATCTGGCCATGATCGGGATGCTGCCTAAAGTGACACCTTCAGCTCTCAGTGTGAGTTGCTCCCCAAGAGACGGTGCACATGTGGAGTGACAGCTCTGAGTTCTTCACTACTACAAGATACTGAGCAAAGGTGGGTCACTAACTGAGAGCAGGATTCAACAGTGGGTCCCCCCCAAAAAAGAGAAATCCCTCGGCAGTCATGGGATGACAAAAAACCTGTGCACCTGAGAGTGGGCTTTCCCATGAATAGGGTAGGTCCAGAGGTTAATATTTGCTCCAACAGGCTTTGATCATCACTGGTTATGGAAATGACATGGAAATTGTAAGAACAATCAGGAAATCTACCCAATCTGGAAGGGAGAGAGAGCCTGCCATTGGAATTCTCAGTTGGGTCAGCAAAGAGAAGCAGACATTTCACTATCTAGAAGCTGGGGTCAGTGGCTTGTTGAGCCCTGTCTACTGCAGGCTTCAATCTTAACAGGAGCCCCCTCTTACCTCTATCAGTACCAACACAAAAACACACAAATAAACTAAAAATTAAAACATAGGATAAACCTCTGCAGCTAGAGTAAATTCTCCAAATTTTCAGAAACATGTGTAGGAAAAAAAAATGTTTCATTGACAATGTCGGAGAAGCTGGATAGGAGCTATATACGGATGCCTTTTTTTTTAAAGAAGAATGAAACTAGATAGTTGTTTTATCGTGTACAAAAATCAATTCTAAGTAAATCAAAGACCTGAAACTTTGAAGCTGATGGAAGAAAACATAGAGGAAAAACTTTAAATTTTGAGCATAGGCAATCACTTTTTGAATGACTCTACTAATGGACCAGGAAAGATAATAAAAGATTTCAAATGGAATTAAGTCAAACTAAGAAGCATCTTCATAGCCACTGAAACAATTGCTAGAGTGCAGAGCCTATAGAATGAAATAGTCTTTGCTATCTACTCATTTGACAGGAGAATAATACTCGAAATACATAAAACAAGCAGAAAACGAACAAATAATCCAATTGTTTAATAGGCTGATGAAAGCAAGAGAAATTTTTCAAGGGAGTAAATATAAATGCCCATGAAAACATGAGGTAATTTTTTCCACAACTTTACCTAAAAAGTAAATACCAACCAAAACTAATTGAAATTCCATATCATCCTAGCCAGAATGGCTATCAATAAGAAAATGAAAAGTTAATACTGATTAAGATACAGAGTCTATGGAACCCTTATACATGATTAGTGGGAATGAAAATTAGTACACCTACTATGAAAATCAGTATGAAGTTTAAGATAATAAGTTATAAATAAATAAAATTATAAGTTGTAAATAAACAAAAAACAGATATATTATGCAGCTATACTTCTCTGTTATATATATATTACAATATATATTACTATATATATATATATATTTCTACAAGAATAAAAATCAACATATAATAAATAAAAACACATTAATACTAATATGTATTTTGGCATTTTTAATTATATACAGAATACAAAATAAAACTGGGTCTTGATCAATGAGTAAATGGACAAAGAAAATGTGTATGTGTATATATCAGAATATGGGCTGGAGAGACGTCTCAACAATTAAGTGCTTGCTTATAAATCAGAGTGGACTGAGTTTGAATTTCCTACATAAAGCAGGATGGACAAAGTCACACATGCATCTGGAGCTTGTTTGCAATGAAGGGAGGTCCAGGCTTATCCATTCCTTCTCTCTCTCTCCCCCTGCAAATAAAATAAATAATAAATAAATATAAATAAAAAATAAATTAAAATTTTAAAATCAGAATACAATTCTACCATGAAGAGTAATGAAATCATCTGCAGGATAATGCACAGGAATCTGGATATAAACATAATGCCATGTGAAATACAGAATTACAAATATTTTGTATTTTCTTTCATGCACAGAATCTAAACATTATAAACAAGACATGGAAGCCAAAAAAGTATCATTTTGGAAAATGAACTTGGCCACACAAAAAGTGAAGAGGATATAAGAGAATCCAGTTGGGAGTAACTGTGATCAGATATGCTATGTACATTTTATAGTACATTGCATAAATTAAAATGGAAATTAAATATATATATAATGTACATAGATATGCTATGTACATTATATATATTTACATATATTTATTATATATAATGTACATAGCATAAATTAAAATTAAAATTAAATATATATGTGTATGTAATATATATAAATGTAATCTATATTTGCTAAAATTAATATACAATAATAAAAATATTTGAAATGAAGTTCTTCCTAACAGTCATTTTCAATTGATGGCATAATATGAAATAGTTTTTTTTTCTTTATTCTCATGCCTAACCATCTATACATAAACACTCACACATATATACATATATATAAACATTCATAAGTATCAATCTTCATTAATTGTTACATGAGTTTATTGAAATAATTGCATAATTTTTTACCAATTTTGATTTATTATTGCTCTCAAATACTAATATTTAATTTAACTCATTTTTATCTATAAAAATAGCATGCTTTGAAATCAGAATATTTCTTGGTAAACATGGCATAGAAAGTATCTGTCACAGAAATGGAATTACCTAAGCAACACACTAGGGAAATACTGACATCAACAAATATTTAAATACAGAAAAAATTACCCTTAATTAAAATGAAACAGCAGTAAGTTATTAAATGCACTTTTATCAGAAAATGAAATGGGTAAAGATAAAAGACAGGTATGTAGGACCTCATGGGTTTCTGACTCAAGGAAAGGGAATTTAATTTCAAAATATTCAACCAAAACTACCTCATTCCTATGGCAGTTCTTTAAAGTGTAAAAGTACTTAATGTTTACATTATACAGATGAATGTAGTTTTTGGAATATGATGAGAGGCATTACAGCACTTTTTAAGGAAATATTTTCCCTCCCCACACATAAGATTCTATGTGAACAGGTTGACCATAAATTCATTCATATTTGAACTGTAAAAGACTCAGTCACCCAGACAGGTTTGAGCAGCAAAACCCATTTCATAAACAAATTAAGAGTTCTTAGTTAGTATATAATAACTAAATTAAATGAGTTGGAATTATCTATGCTGAATTTTCATAATTGATAATATTTGAAGCATTGAATATTACTCACCCCATTTTTGTTAAGTGTGTATCAGGATCAGATAGGAAGCTTCTCAAACTATGTCACCGTCTTCTGAAATTTCTCAACACATTCAATATTTATTTGGTACTTCCTAGCCACATTGATACAAGATGAACACAGTTATGCTTTTTTTTTACACAGAACTAAGTATAAGAGAAATTAATTCAAGTAACTAAGCTTTTCAACAAAGGTTTTATAATTTCATAGCAAAAAGTTTGGAAGCATAAGGAAATAATAAGAGAATCCCTTTAAACAAAGGCATGCATTGTAGGTTTTGGCATGAGACAAACCTCCTCAGAAGAGAAGATAGTTAAACTGGTGAAGTGTTTGCTTTACAAGCATGGGGACCTGAGTTTTATTCTCAGAACCCTGGTTAATGGAAATGCTAGGTACGGTGGCCCATGCCTATATTTGCAATACTGAAGAGCAGAGAGTCACTGGAGGTTCTTTAGCAAACTGGTTTGTCACATGAGGCAAATTCCTGGCTAATGACACCTGTCCTCCAGTCTTCACAAACTGGAACATTTGTGTGTCTACCTGCCTGAACAAACACATTCAGACATGCAAAACAAGAAAAACAGACTACGATAAACAGGACTGGCTTAGCAGTTGCTTTGCAGAAAGAAAAGGCAGAAGACAATTAGAGCAAAATGGTGCTTAGAATGTGTTTTTTATCCTTTCATACCCTATGAACTTTAAAATGTTGACAATTATGGACTCATGAAGAAAACCACATGTCATGGTTTGATACAGGTGTCCCCCACAAACAATTGAATGTGTTCTGATAGATTGATCCTCAGCTGATGGCAATTCGGGAATTAGAACCTCACTAGAGCTGTGTTGTTGGGGCAGGCTTTTGGGGGTTATAAGCCAGCTTCCCCTTGCTAGTATTTGGCACACCTTCCTGCCGCTGTTTCCAGTGCTGTGGCAGAGG
>PVHP010044111.1:0-14115 GCA_004024765.1 Zapus hudsonius
TGGGCCAGGAAGACTGGGATGAGTACTAAGATATACAGGATACCTTGCCACAAGGACTAATACAGACAGCCCACAGAGGAGGATATACAACTGATCAGGGATGGGGAGGGGGGGAATTGGGAATTCGGGATAACAACGCATGGTTTGCCCACTAAATAATGTAACACATTATGGACAATAAATATATATTAAAAAAAATCACACCTTGTTATAGTTAGCTTCTCTGCTAGCACAAAGAACCTGACTACAAGCATCTTGTAGGAGGAAAGGGTTTATTTTATTTTGGTTAGCAGGGAAAAGCAATGGCATGAGCAGAGGGTATTTGGCTTTTCAGATACATTATGTCTCTAATGCTTCCTCTGGGCTGTAGAGAGGTATAAAAACAAACACGCAAATAGATTTCCATTTGTAGAACATGTTTTAACATCTATGAGGATTTGATAAGAGAAACAAATTTAATGCTAAGAATCATAAGTGTCTTGTCACATCATCCTAAATTATAAGGCCAAGATCTTTAAACTCAAGTATTCCAGCTCCAAGCTACTACTTTGTGGTCCTTATCTAAATAAACATGTAACAGACTTTAATCTCAGATTTCTCAGGGACACACCCAGTACCATGGAAAGAACTCTGGATGACAGTCCTATTGCTAATGTGGGCTGCTACGTCAGGAAGGGTGGAGAAGAAAAGTGACAACCTTGTAGTTTAATCCATTTCAGTTTTTCCTGAAGTCCACAGTACACTCTTGTTTATCCTGAAGTTAAATTCCCATAAAAAGATGTGCCAGTTGTAAGCCTTCTGTAAGGCTAATTGATGCATTGATGAAACCTTTTGTGATTGTAGAGAGATGAAGAAGGCAGGAGTCACATTATCTTGGGCTATCTTACCCTAAAACTACCCACCTCTCTGTTTGATTAAAGATCCTTGTGACTTTCAAGCAAAATCATTTTTGGAATGTACAAACAGACTCCTGCTTCTACCAACCCAAAATGCAATCAAAGAACAACAGAGGCTTGGAGAGACCATCTTTCCTGATGTTTCCATTAATATAGTTGAAAAATGACATGTTTATAAGTTTCTTTGTTCCACTACCACAGAAATTTCATAAACATGTAACCATGTAAGAACATGGTATTTCAGATAACCTAACTCTGTGTTCTTAGGCCATACTCTGATACTTGTTTCCAAAATAATTTCTCGGTCCCTGTTCAGTGAGAGCTGTGCTTTTGCACTCAGGATGCTTATAAATACGTCCTTGTAGGGGAATATGGCAATTTTACAATTTCAATTCTGTATCTCCTTGGATCCAGTGTAGAGAATTCTGGACACTGTGGATATGAGTTAATAGACTAGTGAAACAAATTGAAATTTAGATGTCTCTGATGTTTTAGTTTCTGTGAGAAGGCAAACAAAAGCAGTACTTTGTTGTAAAAAAATTAAAAATACTACTTTGAATCAAATTGAATCTTTTGCAAAAATAAAGATCCTTCAAAATGATACTAGGGGCTGGGAGTTGACTCAGTGAATAAAGGGTTTATTGCACAATATGAGGACCAGAATTGAGACCCCCAGCATCCAAGCAATGTCAGGTATGTGTGGTGGCTCACGTGCAATACCAGCACAGGCCCTCAGGATGCAGGGCCAGCTGCACCCGTGAGCTCTGGGTTCATCTGAGACTCTGCCTGAGCAAAGGAACTGGAGCTCAGTAGAGGAAGATTTCCAGTGTCAAAGTCTGACCTCCTCTTCACCCACATGCATATGAACTCACAAAAACACATCTCTGCACATCACATACACATACAAAATGAAAGAAAAGAAACTAAAATAACCTGATAATAGAGCATCTCATCTATATATACTAAATGTCAGTTAATGCAATTGACACCTGAATATCCCTCACAAAGTGTCCTATACACAGTAGGATTCTTTGCTGGCAACCTAAGAAAGCAATACTTCAAGTTTATATGAAGGGTGCAAGGTTCTCCCTGGAGGCTTTGGAAGAAAAAATATATCAAACCTGTTCAGTTAACATGTGTAGCATCTTTCATATGTGTTCTGTAAAGGAAATAGATTTATGTCTACAAACTGTTACTTCTATTACTATTCAGTGTATCACTATCATTCATTCATAAGAAATGTTGAGTTTATTATTGCCAAATAAGTCACAGAAACAAGTAAATGGCAAGTATATTTTGCTGTCAATTTTGATTACATTTTCTAAGGTATCTTAAACATCCATTGGCCTCTCATTGTATACTCTTTATCTACCTAGAGGCTTATAACTTGCATTCTGTCGTTGCTTTCCAGTTTTCTGAAGAAAGAATCTCTAGTTTGCCAGCATTGCTGTGGGATTCCTTCCACCTCCCTGACATCACACTGGGCTTGATATCTCTCAGTTTCCCTAAAATTATTCTGGGCTCAGAGTACGAATCCCATCAGTCTCCACACCTTGTATGCATAAACATCCTCTGACGATCTATTTCTGATCCAGAATGTGACTCATTCTCATGTCACAAGAAGTTGTTATGGTATTCATCATGCAAAATGAAAAATGAGTTGCAGTTAAATACACACTCATATTTCTAAACTGTCTAAAGACGTGAAAGAGAGGGAGTTTAGCTTCTGAAATGTTGAGTAAGAATGATTCACACCAAGTCTGTGGCTCAAACAGAAATTCTCCAGAGAATGATGATCACATGTGGATCATTTTTTTTCAAATGAAGCAAAAATTGTAATGGCAATTTGTAAATGTTTAAACTTCTAGATTAACCCCTTGACCCTAGGTGAGGTCAGGTTGTAGACCTGTGCCTTGACCTCCTGCCCACCCTTGCCCACTTGGACCCTGCCCACTGACCCCACTTCCGGGCCAGAAGGCAGTGACAGAGCCAGGGACAGCTCAATTCCACCAAGTCATTGGATGAAGGCTGACATCCTGGCAGGTGACAAACCACACCTAGCCTTCACACAGGGCCCAAATGAAACCTATGAGCAAGTGACAAGAAAAACAGGAGACCAATCACCATAGCAAGTCTGATAACTCATGAAAGGTCAATGGAGACAGACACCAATGACTCCCAACACACCCCAGGGCAAAGATCACCTTTGATACTTAAGATCACAACAATAAAGCAGACTTAAAACTCACCCACTAGGACTCAGGGAACTGAGAGGAAGAGGGGGTGGAAAGAATGTAGGAGCCATAGTGGGGGGAATATCCAGAGACATTGCCTCCTCAGCAACAATACACAAGGGAGAAGGAAAAACTGCCTCCCTTTGGTGCAGCTCATACCCCCTACCCTATGGACAGATCCAGTACACACTGAGGAAGGACCCCAGTGGGTAGGGGACAGAGAGAAGGGAAATGGGGACACCTTCACAAGATGTGCTCATACAATGTATATACTTACTCATAATAAAGATATAAAATAAGAAAATAAAATAATAAAATTCAAATACATTCAAGCTTTGAATTTCAAACAAATTGTATACTTCTAAGCATGGTAGGAGACTGAAAATGATCATTGCCAATCAGTACAGATGAAATTCAAGTCGATGGCATGAAGACTATGTAAAGAAACAAAGATTTTCCTGGGCTCTTTGGCACACACCCATAATATAACGTTCCAAAACTGAAGCAGAGGGCTCATGAGTTTGACTTCTAGACTAGCCTACATAGTGAGAATCGATGCTGAGCAAACAAAATAAAAAAAATATATTCAGGGTCTTTCGTTTGTGGATATTCACACGTGTGTGTGTGTATAGTGAATACATGTGGTTCACATCCATGTGGAGAACTGTGGACAATATTGGCACCTTTCCGAGGAGATTATCCAGCAGAGTGGGGAGGGGAATCGGGGATAACAACTCATTGTTTGCCCACTGAATGTTGTAACTCATTATGGACAATAAAAAAAAAATATTGGCACCTTGTCAAAATTGGATACCTTTATCAGTCTCTTTTTATCTTCTCTCCTGAGATAAGGTTGCTCAGTGACCTTGAACTCACCAGTTCAGCTAGTCTAGGTATGCAGCTCACCCTGGGGATCCTCCTATCTCTGCCTCCCCAGCACTGGGATTGCAGGCTTGCCTTATGTCACCTGATTATTTTACAAGGGTGTAGATGATCCAGACTCAGGCCATCACATATTTATGGCAAGCACTTTTCACACTGAGCATTGATGCACCCCCCACTGTTTAGAAGAAAATCTCCTTAATAGATTTCTTGAAGATTTCTATGAAACCTTAAATATATTGCAGCCAATATAGGTTTTGTCATCTCTGCAGATAACTTTAGAAATCATAAGAAAATATTTTCCACATGAATGCTGACATCATTGACAAACATAAAACTCTTAAGCTTAGAAAGGTCCCAGTTCAATGATGCTGTTAATTTTAATTCCTAAAATATTAAGAATTCTTAATTTAGAATATCATAGGAAAACCTGTTTTTTAGAAATTTTATAATCTAAAAACACATGCTTTCTTTCAGATTTCTTAAATGTGTGTAGAGAAAGGTAAATGAAAAAAATGGAATAGACATTTTTTTGTTTTCTTCACATTTTTAGGAACTAGTAATATCATGTCTATCTTTATGAACCAGACTTATGTTTTGGACATGGTTCCAAAAATATGTGAAGAATCACAAACTATAATTTGCTTGTTTATCCCCCGTGGAAACAAAGAAAAAAGATAATAGTAATAATCTTTTTGAGGATGTCAATAAACCTTGCATGTTTTTACATGTCTATTCTATATTTATATCTGGCCATTAATCAAAACTTGTAAATTCATTTACCTCCTGAAAGTCTGCCATTCCATAAAATGGAGCTACAGGATAATTTCTGATTCAAAAGTACTAAAGATAGTGTACTGTCTCTAAACACTCATGGCCATTATCTGGGAAGCAGTAACTTAAATTTTAATATACCAAAGATTAATTGTCTAAGACACTCAAAGCTCTAGGTATGGGCAGAGATAATTTTTCTCCATGAAGAAATCAAGAGGGTGAGGCAGAGAAAGGAAACCCATACAGGAAGCAGAGCAGTCAGAGCTTTCTAAAGCACTCTGGTTTCAGGTGTTATTTTCTGACTCTACAACTAGCACCTGAATATAACAAAGTGCAGCATTGAGTTACATAGCTTCATTGAAATGCTTTCCCTTGCACGCACAGATTGCTGTAATTACATTTCAAATCAAGAGAATCCCCAAGACATGCAGTTGAAAAGCAAGCTTATTTACTTCAGTACTTTTAAAAACACTTCTATTTCTCTAAAATTATTTTAGCATCTCATATAGAAACTAAATTCGCAGGGCATATGCCATTTGGCTTACTTAAGGAAGCATGATGTGTTTCAAGTGTTCTTCATTCTAAATGCTGTGTAATAGACACGATGCTCTCTCTATACACAGGATGGGGAATGAAATGTAGATTAAGTGTGTTGATAAATGTTCTTCGTGAGCAGTCTGCAGCTGCCTTACATCTCCGTCGTTTATATCCTTAAATTGAGTTCTTACATTCAATGTTTATACATTAAAACCGAACACAATTTCAGGGGTCTAGACTATCCTCTGTGTCCCAACAGGGGTGACACAATACCCGAATATGAAAAAGACAAGCTATATATTAAAAAAATAAACTAGATTACCCTTTGCAAAAGCACATCCTTGGTAAGTAAATTTCCATTATGAATACATATTTTTGATACACAAACCCTTGGGTAGCTGTCTTCAACTTCTTTTATGTAGGACTTACTATGCATAACTGAGTGTGCATATAACTATATTATTTTTGAATCATAAGCAATGAACAAACAATGAAGACACTCTGACAGTCATTATTTAAATGGCATAGACTTTTTGGGACCAAAAAAAATTGGTGACATTTATAGAAGAGTTAGTCTACCTTTAAACAGCTAATCACTGATCGTTCTTAATTAAAATAATACTAGGGTAGATTTCACAAAGATACACACTGGGAAAGAGAATGCATTTCGACTTTATAAGACTTTTTTTAATCTGCCCTATTTGAGCATTATTGTTCATCTGATTACAGTTTATTTTCCAATCCCTTTCTCTCTGTGTTTCTATTTTGTCCACAAAGACCAGCATTTCAATTAGAGTAGTTGTGTTTTCAAGATTTAAGGAGATTCTATCTCCTAACAAGAATCTGTATTCTTAGTTGAGTGTGATGGCCTTTTTGATAATTGATTTTTATATTTATATTTCTTGTTGCATTTTTAATTTTTGTAAAAAATAGCATTGGTGATGATCAGTGTATCTAAATCATTTGTCTCTGCTCATGAATACATATTACTAGCAGTTTATAATTCATAAAACATTTTCTATGTGGCATGAAGCATTGACATGTTACATATTGAATGGTATTTTACTCAAAAGTATGTGCCTTAATAATGAAGCATTCTGAGGAATTAAACCAAGATGAATGATCTGCTTTTCAGCTTTTATTACATTTTTAGGATATGATTTCTGCAAGGTTTTAGTGTGCAGCAAATAAGTCAGGGGGAGCATATTAATCAAGCCACAAGAAATGACAAAATTTTACACATAGCAACTGTGACTTCTGGAATCTTCCCAAAGAATTTGAGGTGAAGAAGCCAACGTACCCCTGAAGGAATGTGAGACGCTAATGTTCGTGATTGCTGATACTTATGCTAGTTTCATCAGATCATAAGAGATTTGTGTTTGGAACAAAATGACTGTAGATCGAGCTGGTACTCTTTAAATCACATTAATTATTCCTCACAGTCTAGCATTCTTAATTAGTTATGTTCCACAAACCTTAATATCTAGTAAGTTTGTAATAACACAGGCCTGTTCACAAGAAGCACAAGGTACCATGTGTGCATGAGGCATCTGCTCTCACAGATCAGTTCACTTTTAGACATTCATTGTTTAAATTCACAGACTTTTGATCCAAAAACAATGATAGAGCCACAAAAGTTTCTCTGACTCCTCTTCCTAGGCAATTGGCTGTGTTTTGCTTACATGTTCACACATCTTCTCTATAAATATTGTTCCTTTGAAAGCAGGTGCCCCTAAACACTGAACTACCTCCCTAGCTTCCTATATTCTTAGAGAAATAGAGATATCCTCCATCATAATAGACTTGCCAGATATTCCATAATATGTGCATTTTTCACTTTTATTTCCCCCATGAAAAACAGCAAATTTTAATCAGTATTTAAGAGCTTAACTCTTTTATTTTTTTAACTCCATTTTTTCTCAACATTTGAAGGTGATAATCTTTAAAACAACACTCTGGATAATACCTGTCATAACAAGGTGCATTTTTACTTGTGTTTCACTCATGATTATTGGCAAGAATCTTTATTTTATGCTTTTGTGGCATTTATGACATCTTTTCTTTGGAGAAAAGTCTTTTCAAGTCCTTTGCCAATTCTGAAACAGGTAGTTGGTGTTTTCTGTTGACTATTAGGAGTTTTGTAAATATTCTAGTTGTGGAACAAGAATGTGAAACTTTGTCATATAATCAATTTGGAAATATAGACAACTCTGTGGGAGCATTTTTACTCTATTCATAATGTGTGCTGATGAAAAGAAACTTTTTAATTATACATAAAAACCTTTACCAGTGAGTGAACTTCTTTGTATAGTATTGTATTATTTAATTGGAACACAAAGATTCAGGCATCATTCATTCTACCCAACAACTTCTTTAAGTTGATTTTCATCTTCCCTCCAATCCCCAAACCACCTGCCCCTCAATACCCTCCTTCAAACCTCCTTCCAGTATCCTTCCTACTGTTTCCATCTTGTGTGTGTTCTCCTTCCCTAAGTCCTCTGCCCACACATCTCTTTAGACTCACTCTTAGTTACCAGTTCTTCAGAGGCTTATTCTACATTTACATACACACATACATATACACACACAAACACACACACACACACATTTGACCAACTTGAGCCTTTCTGACCTTGTGTCACTGCACTTATAGAAATTCACTTAGATGCTTTTACAAAGTTCATCCATTTTCCTGAAATTTTAGAATGTCTTTTGTCCATACTTGTGAATAGAATTTCATTGTGTTAATTTACCACATTTTCATTATCTTCTTATGTGTGGATGAGCATCTAGGTTGATCAAATCTCAACTATTATAAAAAGAGTCACAATGAACATGGATTTTCAAGTACTAGTGACCTTCCTATAGTCAATGTTATGACTCCTTAAAATTTTTCAATCTTTTAACCTGGAAATCAAAGACATCATTGGCCTCAGTCCTTTCAACTTTACCCTCTGCGTCTTCTCATTGCATTCTTGGTGTCAGAATTTGCTTAGATTTTTTTCCCTAACTCTAACCCTAACAACTCATTGTTGGCCCACTAAACAATGTAACTCATTATGGACAATAAAAAAAAAAGAAATGAAAAAAAAAGAAAAAATGTAAGAAATAAACTTCTGTTGCAGAAGCTAAAAAATATTAAATTTATTTAATTATTTGAGAGAATGAAAGAGAGAGAGATAGAGAGAGAGAGGGAGAGAAAGAAAGAATGGGCTTGCCAAGGCCTCCAACCACTGCAAACAAACTACAGATGTATGAGCCACCTTGTGCATCTGGCTTTATGTGGGTACTGGGAAACTGAACTCAGGTCCTTGTGCTTTACAAGCCTTAACTGCTTAGCCATCTCTCCAGCCCTTCATTTTTGTTTGTTTTTTTTTTTAATTTGAAATTACTTTTCCTTTCCTTATTAAACATCCTTTCAGCACCTCAAAATCAACTCAAACTGAACCTACATATCATTTGGCCTATTTGACTGCCATTCTTCGTCATTCTTTCCTGTATTTGTTCTATGCTCACAAAATGCTGTACTTATATATATATATATATATATATATATATATATATATATATATATATATATATATATATATGTGTGTGTGTGTGTGTGTGTGTTATAATGTGTTTTACTATGTAATTACACACTTGTTCCATGTATGCATATGTGGCAGCATTATTATTCAAGGTATTAAAGTCAGTATTTGATATGCAGTACACATTCAGCATTAATGCATAAATAATGAATGGATTATATCATTAATTTATCAAGTGCTATGTCCTGGGCATGGCAGGTGATTTAAAGTTTTTAACAATCCTTTTTTAATATAGCTTTTCTTTCCGACATCCACATTTCTAGTCTTAGGAATCTTTCACATCTCCATAATGCAACTCTTCCCTCTGAGTTAAGGAAAGACAGAAATCAATGCAAATTCTGACAATATTGTAACACTCCCTTTTGTAGTTAAAAATTGAAAAATTATTTAACTGATGAACAGAGCAAAATGTTGAACTCCAGACTTCGCCTCAAAAGCTGTCTGCTTTTGATGGAGGGTAGATGCAAAGGAAGGTTAATCTAAGGAGCTTGTATGTAACTCTGAAGGGTAAAGAACCCATAATGGAAGGAAGTGAGTACAACCTAACGGTCAGGTGAGCCAGCTGTGGCCTATCCAACCCTACCAACAGACTGAAGGCCAATAGCTGAGATCCTGACAAGAGATGAGCCACTCCAGACATACCGTGTAGGATCCATATGGAACCCCACAGAGAATGATGGGATGAGCAAGTGACCCATAGTGACAGCCAGTCAGTCAACACAGGATAAGCCAGTGAGACAGACACCAGTGATTTTCGACACAACCTAAAGCAGAAGTACAGAGACCCCTAAGACCTCAACAATAAAACAGCCTTAATACTCACCCACCACGACTCAGGGAACTGAGCTGAAGAGGGACAGAAAGATTGTGAGAGTCATGGTGGGGGAGAATACCCAAAGTCATGCCCCCCCTCAGTAACAGCACACTAGGGCCAGAGAAACTGGGCTGACTCCTAGGCTATTTATGGTCCCAGCCTCAAGGACTGATCCAGACTGTCCACGAAGGAGGATAACCAGCCAATTTGGGATGGGGAAGAGGAGCATTGGGCAACTGGGGATAACAACTCATTGTTTGCCCATTAAATGTAACTCATTATGGACAATAAAAAAAGAAAGTAGAAGCAGCACAATGCCTAAGTGTGAACAGCAGACTCAGTATGTGTTAGAACAAGGGGGGGGGGGCATCTGCAGAATGATACAGTGTCAGGAAGGTAGACAAAGCAATGAACCACATAAGGTCTCAAAATTCATTGAAAATGTTGACGTACTTTTCCTAAGTTCTCTAATAACCTGAAGCTTTATCTTTTAAAGTGACAGGATATATTTATTTTTGAAAGATTATTATATGGATTTAGACTATAGATAAAAATATCAAAAATGGAGAAAGACATAACCTACACACATGTCATATTTACTTGTTTAGGAGAAAGGTATCATAAAGACTTTTTCATGGTATAATCAGTCTTTTCATACAAGGTAAGATTGTGAGTAGAGGTATTAATAGACACTAAGTTATTAGAGAGGTGTTCTTATGTACATGTATGCCCGGAGCAGATCTGTGTGAGGAGTTAATTTAGAGACTGCAGATAATCCACCTGCTGTGTGCCTCTAAGACATGTGAAGGCTCAAGGGTAAAAAAAAAATCACCTGGTTGTGACCCTGCCACTTTTTCTTTCTATAATGTCTCATGTATGTATCTGGACTGTGTGCACTGTTGAGCAAATAATATAATTTTTCTATTTTCTATTCCATGTGGATGAAAAGATAAGACAATAACTTTAGTGATTTTCAACTTGGTCCAAGCACCCGAAATGTTCTGCATGAATTTGAGAGCATTTAAATAAAAAGGATAGATATTAATGGTATAGGTCAGTAAGTAAAACTTCTAAAGTCTCCAATCAAATAGCCATTTTTATTCAGTTCCGCATATTAAGATCATATTATGTCAAGAAAATAAAGCTTAAAATTTCTGACACCATCTAATTTATCTCTGAGGCCACTTTCAGGAGTATTATATAGAACAATCTTTGACTTTATTTTCTCTTTTTCAAAAATATTATTTAAAGGTTAATAGGTATACACGCCATTGCACTATAAAATTTTAGTTTATTTCTAATGTAATTTTTACTTGATGATTATCTTCATCTGCATATGTTATCTGAAAATTTCCAAAACATATTAAACTCATCATGGTATAAATGCCTTTTAATTTTTCATTGCCCAACTCACCAACCAGCAAAATCATGTATGTTTTCTATTTTCCCATTCAATGTGTGTCTCTGGGTGCTCTACTATACTTCCTAAATATTTATCAAACCAGTTCATTCCATTTTGCCTACTGTTCATTACAAGATCAGCATTCCTTTGAAGAGAATATTAAAGGGCTTCTCAAATAATTTATGCTTCCAATTTCCTTTTTCTCCCATACATTTCCAAACCTCACCTCAAAACTGTCATCAGTGAAGGTGATAGTTTATCAGCTATTAACAACGGCTTCCCAGTCTATCAAAGATAAGTTTCAGAATTTGTCCTAACTCCTCAGACTACAAATGCTATTCAAACAGTGGATGCACATGCTGGTGTTTTAATATGCAATTGTGTGGAACTGTTTGTGACAAAATCAAAATGCAACTTAATATTGATATCTCACCAGTTTCATTTTTTGAAATATTTATTTATTTGCAAACAGAGAGAGATAAAAGAGAGACAGAGAGAATGGGTGCACCAGAGAAATGGGTGCAGCCAGTGAAAATGACATTAGATGCATCTGGCTTTACATGGACACTGGTGAATCTAAATGGGATCTTTTAGCTTTGTAGGCAAGTGCCTTAACTGCTGAGCTATCTCTCTAGCCCCCACTTTTCATTTTTGAAGCTTGCATTTTCCTACCTTTGGAAGAAAATTAGGCAGCAATGAATTCTCTGTTCTTTCAGGATGGTAGCATAATCCTTTAAGTCATAAAACATTCTTGAATTTAGTAATTGAATATAATGTTCCATCCATGCATGAATTTCACAACAGAACTTCTCCGCCTAAGTACCTGAGGCCCTTCTCAGGGTGGACATCTAGATGCTACCCTAGACCATGAGGAGAAGGCAGCTGACTGTTTCTATGGGAGTACCTTTTTGAGGGATTTAGAAGTGCCCTCAGAGGCTGTTTTCCCCCACCTTGCTCCCCTCTGAGTTTAAGGTGATTAAAGTAGCATTAATTTAACTATAAGAACAGAATGGATACACTCGGGTTGGCAATGACTCTTCAAAGAAAGCACTTTACTCTCAGCCTGTAAATAGTTTCTACTTGGGTAAAACAGATGGTGGGTGTCCCAAAACTGTTCTTCAACTATCTGCATGTGGCAGTTTGCTACTTTAATCTAGAAATTCACATTTCTGTGCATTTTAGTGTCTAATCAAAGTGTACGACTATGTGTTGTATGAGTCACTTATTACTCTGAAGAGCCCTATGAGCACAAAATCAAAGCTTCTTTTCATACCATGGAATCTGAGGGTTACAGTAGTCAAGTATTTTTTCATAAGATACAGACCTCAAAAATAACAAAGTTAGCCTATTCCAGGTGTAGCACCTGAGGCCATGACCCTGAACTACATAGGCTTCAATGCAATTCTTCGTGGACTGGCCTCTGTCTACTTTGAAATCTGCTCATTCATTCAGTGCGTTCCACTCTCAGAGGGTATTTTAGGAGCTCATTTCATTTACCAATCTTCCTTACAATCTCCTTTCCCAGACAGCATTTCGTCTGTCAGAAATAACCTTTTATCTCTCTCTCTCTTTCTTTATGGAGACATCCTAGTGGAACCTTATTCAAGAGAGCAGCGTTGTTGACCCCAACAAAAGAATCTCTACATAAAATACTTCTTATAACTTGCCAACACGTAATAGCACACCTTTTTAGTTTATATTCTAATAATGTCTACATTTAATTGTTTCCTAATAAAACTCTACAATCAAGGCAAATAGAATATATGAACATTTTATGCTTAAAATCACGAGAACATGCTTGTTGAATGTGTACATGATATGGTCTATGTCAGATTGCTTTGAAGAGATACATCAGTTGCAAGAATTCTGCAAGAATGGTAAATGCATAGAAATTATCCAGCCCAAGAATCTTACTTAAAAATTAGGAGATTCTAGGGCCACAGAGGTAAAATTACTTTGTAAAGATACTCAGTATTATCTTATCAAAGTGGATATCACTTCTCTCATATCTTAGAAGGTATAAAAAAGATCCTTATTTTCGCAAAGCTTTGAGCAAGGTCATGTGGCACAATGCCAGCCGCACACAAGATCCCTGGCCCTCTCCTTCCTAAGATCTAGCAGATGTGACCAGGAGATGCCAGGACCACCTGGGAGTCATTTCTGAGGGGTAAGACTGTCTTATTTATGGGAAGTGAGAGCGACAATCCACAGCAGGTGTTTAGTTTACTGCATTGAAGGTCATTACAAAGGCATTTTGCTAGATCCTAGACACCATGCAGTTTAGAACTCACTTTAATACTTAATATTTCAAGAACAGTGGTGACCTGGATGACTTTCTCCTTTTTGATTTTATCAACTGCTTAAATTGATGGTTTCTTATCTATAGCATTACATTAAAGTATAATGAATGAGTGAACAAGTACATGTTACCATTAGTTGTGAAGAATGATTTGAAAATCAAATTGTTGTGAGGCACAAAGAGATTGCGTATTTTCATATTCATTAAGGGCTAATGATACCTTGCTAATTGTAAGGTGTTTTTTTTATTCCTCATATGGATTTCATTTCAAGTTTACTGTTTTCTCCTATATTTAAACTGTTGCCAGTAGTAAAATATTTTTACATTATTTGGAATCTTGTCCAACATTATTGCTAAATTTTACTTATATTTTTAAGTTTAGCTTATGTTCATATTAATATGGAATAAAAACTTAGGTGATTTTCATATTATTTCCACAATCATTTAATGAAAGTATAATGGTCAAATTTTAAGGCAAGTTTTGACTCATTAAGGCAAGAAAACTAGAGAAAATTTGTTTTATTTAAAATTACAAGTATAGGGCTGGAGAGATGGCTCAGCAGATAAGTCACTTGCCTCCAGTGCCTAAGGCTCTGGGTTCAATTCCCCAGTACCCACATAAGCCAGACCCACAAGGTGGTGGCCCTGGTGTGCTCTCTCTCTCTCTCTCTCTCTCTCTCTCTCTCT
>PVHP010044112.1:0-14211 GCA_004024765.1 Zapus hudsonius
GCCGTGGTGGGGGAGATTATCCAGAGGCATGGCCAGGAGAACCTGGCTGAATACTAGGCTATCCATGGTCCCCTGTCACAAGGACTGATCCAGACGACCCATGGAGGAGGTTATCCAGCGGAGTGGGGAGGGGAATCGGGGATAACAACTCATTGTTTGCCCACTAAATGTTGTAACTCATTATGGACAATAAAAAAAAAGGAAAATACATCAAAAATAAAAACTTGTGAGAAGCACTGAAAAAAAAAAAAAAAAAAACATGAGTCATGGAGGTATAAAGAATTCCCAAGTTAGAAAATCCCTAGAAATATAGGTATCTCCCCAGAGTGTAAAAAAAAAAAATCATTCTGCACAGAGCTGACTCCACTCTAGACAAGTGTTGTAAGAGGGAACGTGTAAGAGGGAACTTAGGCACCTGTCAACCGGGAACATGGAAGTAAGACAGTTAATGCCTTGTACCCTTCCCTTTTCCCAGTCAAATGGTGGAAGGATCAGAACTTGAAGGTGACTTAGGATATCGGAGAAACTGAGAAAATGAAAAGTCATTAATTTTCAATGGGTTTTTCCCTTTCCCTTTCAGCAGGCTCGTTCATCGAGTTTTTAACTTTATATCTGATAATTGAATTCTATACCATGCTTTTGATATAAAATTTCTTCCCCAAACACAAGTGTATTGAAAGATTGATTCCAACTGCAGATGCTGTCGAAGGGTGTTGGGTCATGATAATGATAATCTCATCAATGGATGAATTCAGCTGTTTGTTCAGACTGAATGGGTTTCTAGGTGGTGGGGTGTGGTTGGACTTACTAGGACATTGGGGTTATTCCTTTGAAGGGCGTATCTTGCTACCAGTCTCTCCCCGCACTCTCTCTGCCTCCTGGCTGAGATGAGGGGAATAGATTTCATCTGCCATGCGCTGCCACCTTTCATTTATAGGCCTTGCCACTGGTCTTCAAACAACAAACAGCTCCTTGTAGAAGAAGTGTCAGAAAGGGAACAAGAAGCAAAGGAAGGGGAGGTGTGCTGTGTTACAGATACAAAGAAACCCTTGTGTTCAGGACCTCCCAGAAAGAGAAATTATGACATCAAAATAGAATGAGGACTAATTGGAAATAGAAGGGATTCAGTGGAGGGGAGGCAGGAGAGGGGAGACGAGAGAGGATGGTGGGAGGGGGTTATGATCAGGGTTCTCTGTGAATATACACACATATATATGACGGTTTTCAATTAAAGGTGCTAACATGGAAAATAAATTTTAAAAAAGACAATGCATACTACCCATCATGGACTAAAACCTGTGCAGCCATGGGCTAAAATCAATCTTTGCTCCATTAAGTCATCCAGAATCTTGCTACAGTGAGAAACAAAATGACCCAAACCTGTGCTATTGAACTGAGGGTACAAATGATACTTAGTATTACTATTGTGAGAACAGACCACCATTCACAGCTTCTTCTCTGGTTACTAGTTATCAGAGACAGAGAAAGAACCAGTCTTAGAGGGAAGCTCCCAAAGGGAGTAAGTCCCCAGCAGCACTGTAGAACTGTGATGATCACATTCTAGGTGCTCGGCACTTTACACAAAACATTCCATTCCAACCCACCCGGCTTTCTGTAATCTCTAGAAAACTGTTTACCTGGTGTTTTAGAATTCGGTGGTCTATTTCTCTAACTTCTAAATGGGAGGTTCCAGTGATTAACTGGTATATTTTAAGCATCTCTTTAAATTTATTTATTTTTAGCAAAAGCTGTTTTGTTTTTCAGATAGTGAAGTATCAAGTTCTGCTAAAAGCATAATTACCTTAATCTACTGTTTCCATAAATATAGGCTTCCGGATGATATTTTCCTTAAGTGTTCATTTACTAATGCAGCAGACATTTTGTGTTATCAGCATACGGCACACCACTGTGATATGGACAACGGAAAGGTGATATTTGAATTATTTTAAAAAGTCAATAAAATCACAAGCCACACTTCTAGAAGACGCTACCTCAGCAGAATGAGCATAATGAATCATTCACAAAGTTTATAATGAACATGGACATGCATCCTTTAACTAGAATAGGTCTGGTGGCGGATGCAGAGAGGACTCAGTGGTTAATGGTGCTTGTTTGCAAAGCCTGACAGCCTGGATTTCATTCCCCAATACCCAGGTAAAGCCAGATGCACAAAGTAGAAGCCCTGTTGCACCCATACTCTCCCTGTGTTTGGTTGGTTGTTTTGTTTTTTAATCAATGAATTAAATTTTAAAAATTAAAAAAAAATTGTTTGGCAAATAAGCAGTGGTTTAGCTCAGCGTGCCAAGCCATTTCACTAACCACAGTCTGTTTATTAAAACCCCATTGGTATGACTAATATTCAGTTAGTAAAAAAATAATATATCTAAATTCTTTAGCTGTCTACATACACATCTTATAGTCTTCTAATTTCCTTATTTGATCTTTTCAAATTGTTCCCCTAGGGGAGATAAAGTCCTTTCCATTAATGAGGAAGAATTGATCACAAACAACGCTTTGAGTCTCATTCTGCTTGATATTTCTGCAGTTCAGACCTTTCAGGTCCCCAGAGCGTCCCCTCCCTGGGTATTGGATTCCTTTTAGCTGGGGGGAGGAGAATTGATGTAAATCCACTATTTTAAAAACATATAGGAAAGAAGCAGGAGAAGAAAGAATGAGGAAAACCAAATCTGGTCTGATTGAACACAATTCTTGTTGTTTATTTTTCTTCAAAGTAGGGTCTCACTCTAGCCCAGGCTGACCTGGAATTCTTCTGATTTTACTGAGTTTTTTGGTTATCCTACAACCAGAAGTATCTTGGTCAGGATCCTGTTGGATGGATGATGAAAGCTTGCCATCAGAGGCTGGGAACAAAAGCAGAATGCCTATTTTCACTGCAATATGTTAAGAAGAAAATGAAAAATCCATAATCATTATGAGGAAAATATATGGTGTCATTGACTGGTGACATTATCATGAGTAGAGAAAATGCAAAAGAATCCTCACATCGTTAGTATATTATTAACAAGTAGATGCAGCAAGTTTATTACATACAATTCATTATTAAGTTAATTTGTTTAGACAAAAGGCTATGAAATGAATTTCAGAAAAAAAAGACAATACAATAACATCGAATGAATCAAACAAAGGAATGAATCTAATGAAAGTTGTGTAAGCTCTCTACATAATGAAAACCTGACATATCTTATTTAAAATTTAAAGTGGATCAAAATAAATACAGGATCATACCATATTCCTGTTTGGACAATTCACTGCTGTTTACAGTCCATTAAACTAAATGCTATCTCAGGATCCCAGCAGAGAATTATGGGAAGCTAAAATATCATTTCTAAAATCCAAACTGGAATAGAAAAGACCAAGAATACCATGAGTTAACTTGGAAAATTAGAGCAAATTTTCAGTGCCAAGTACTTGCTTGTGCCTGTTTTCTTGTACTGAACACTGTACAAATTCCTTAATTGTAGAGGGAGGTATTGGATATGGATTAATTGACAGCATTTTCTCATTCTATCATTTCAATCCTATACCATCAGCATGCCAATGTTTCATCCTTAAATGAAGAAATGAAGGCTTTGGATTTAGTACCAGAGAAGTGTTAAGAGTTACAGGCTGGAGAGCTGGCCAGCAGTTAAGGTGCTTGCCTCCAGTGCCTAAGGCCCCAGGTTCAATTCCCCAGTACCCACATATGCCAGACCCACAAGGTGGTGGCCCTGGTGCGCGCTCTCTCTCTCTCTCTCTCTCTCTCTCTCTCTCTCTCTTTCTGTGTGTGTGTATTTCTATGCTTGAAAATAAATAAATAAAATATAAAAAAGAGTCAAGAGTTACAATCTGAGGCTATGTGTCTGCCTTCCAAGTTTGCCCCAGTACCATCTTGTATGGCTGTTGTTGAGAAAAAATGAAAATAAAGAAGTCACTATGAAGACTTATTCTATGTATTACTGCATTTTATAGAAAATGAGAATCTGGGGAATAAAGCTCAAATAGCAATAAAAATGTGTCCTGAGAGCCAGGGACTCTTTAGAAGAAAGGGATCATAGGAAGTAGGACTGGAAAAAAATTTAAGGGATTTATAGGAAACTTAATTACCATTTTTAAGTGACAAGGAGAGAGCCAGGGCTTCACACATGCTAAGTACATCATATACCTCCAGCCCCAGCTATATTTTATTAATTTTTATCTTTTGCAGTGTTCTTTCTATATCTTTGCATCTGTTTTAGAATTGTATCTGATCAGCATGGGAATGAGGGTGCACACCTTTAATGCCAGCACTCTGGAGAAAGAGGTAGAAGGATCGCCTTGAGTTTGAGGCCAGCCTGAGTCTACATAGTGAATTCCAGGTCAGCCTGGGCTCGAGTGAGACCCTACTTTGAAAAATAAAAAATAAAAAAAGAATTGTGTTCAATCAGATCCGATTTTGTTTTCCTCATTCTTTCTTCTCCTTCTTCTTTCCTATATGTTTTTCCTATATGCTTTAAATGGACTTACAACAATTTCCCTCCCCCCAATTAAAAATGTTTCACTGGCAACATGTTCTTTATTTTCATTTCTGTTTCTGTCATATTTTTGTTTCATTTTCAAACATTTTGGAAGCCTGATGATTCCTAAGTATGTTGCAAGCAGTCAGATTTCAAGTTCAAGCTCTTTTTCTTTAGCTGAAACTTCTTGTAATTCAACTGCAGACAGAAAATCACTAAATCAAATTTATTTTCAATCCTTCTCAGAAATTTAATAAGACATTATATTATTACCAGTCATGATTTTTTTTTTGAAAAGAGTTACTTCATGGGCTACTCAATATCACCAAACTTCCCTGGATTTTATATTTCTCAGAGGTCAACTTCACTGTCCTCATCTGCATTTCCTCTCCCTCTCTGCCCTCCCTCCCTGGTCATGTGGAGAGTTTATAATCCCTGCCTTTAATTTTCTTCTTCATCTCCTACATAATCACCATACAAGGTTCCTTCTACTGCTGTGGTGGTTTGATTCAGGTGTCCCAAAATATTTTTTTCCTTTTTTTATTATCCATAATTAGATACATTTAATAAGAGAATAATATGTTGATGTCTCCAATTCCCCTATTTCCCTCTTCCCTGTCCCTGATCAGTTGGATTTACTCCTCCATGGGCAGTCTGGATCAGTCCATGGGGTAGGGGATTATGGATATCCTAGGAGCCAGCCCGGTTTCACTCCCTTTGTATGTTGTTACTGAGGGGAGCCATGTCTCTGGGAATTCTCCTCCACCATGGCTCTTACAATCTTTCTGCCCCCTCTTAAGCTTAGTTCCCTGAGTCATGGTGGTGAGTATTAAGGCTGCTTTATTTTTGAGGTCTTAGGGGTCTCTGTACTTCTGCTTGAGGTTGTATTTAAAATTGTTGGTGTCTGTCTTACTGGCTCATCCTGGATTGACCGATTGGCTGTAGTTATAGGTCTCTTGCTTATCCCATCACTGCCTGTGGGGTTCCATGTAGATCCTCCATTGTAGGTCTGCGGTGGCTCATCTCTTGCCAGGAAGATAGCTATCAGCCTATGGCTCATTGGTAGGGTTGGAAGAACCACAGATCTCTCGGAGCCTTCTGAAAAATACAAACAAAATCTCCATCAGAGAGTGAGATCAGTATAGGTTAATTGAGATACACATTCCTGAATTGGCTAAATTCTATTGTTAGTACCTTTTTGTAAATCACTTGTAAAGTGAATTTCTCTTTGGGGTCCCAAGATTTTGGTTCCCAATGTATTTCACCCTGAAATCCAGTCAAGGGCTCCCCTTCACTGAGTGGATTTCTTGGCCTGTTAACAACTGTTAATTGCCTCCCCCAGGCTTTGGCTCCTCCAATGCACAAGTGTTCCTGTCTTGGTTCGCTGTTCTCTCCCAGTAGGAAGTGTGTTCAGCCTAATCATGGCGGCAGACTGTGTTTCATATCAGTTTCAAATCCTGTTCCATTGTTAATTTCTACCTTTAATGCATTATAGTCTGATATGATGCAGGGGATTACATCAATCTTCCTGAATTTGTTGAGGGATGATTTATGACCTAGTATGTGGTCAATTTTAGAGAAGGTTCCATGCACTGCTGAGAAGAAAGTATATTCTGTGTCTTTGGGGTGGAATGTTATGTAAATATCTGTTATTCCCCAGCTGGTCAATGGTGTTATTGAGCTCCGTTATGTCCCTGCTGATCTTCTGTTTGGTTGATCTGTCTAGAGATGATAGAGGTGTATTAAAATCTCCTACTATGATGGAATGATGGAATGGAGTCTATTTCTGTTTTGTTTTTGAGTAGGGTTTCCTTAATGAACTGTGTTGCACCTGAATTTGGTGCATACATGTTAATGATAGTGATATCATTTTGTTGGATTATTTCCTTGATGAGAAAGAAGTGACCTTCAATATCCTTTTTAACTGATTTTGGTGTAAAGTCTATTTTGTCAGAAATTAATGTAGTCATACTGAGTTGCTTTTTACTTCCCCATGTCTGAAAAACTGTTTTCCATCCTTTTACCCTAAGATTGATGTCTTTGGAGGTAAGGTTTGTTTCTTGAAAGTAGCAGATGGAAGGGTCCATTTTCCTGATCCTGCTAGTCTATGTCATTTTATAGGGGAGTTAAAATCCATTTATATTCAGAGTTATAACTATGAGGTTTGCTTTAAGCCCTGCCATATTGGAGGGCTTATGGGGGTTGGTGTCTGTGCTGCTATTATTAGCTCACTGATTGTGCTTGTCATCCATGATCTCTACTACTCTTCTTAGGTAGATTGCTTGTTTCTTCTGTGTGGAATATCTCCTGTAGAATCTTCTGTAATTTTGGATTTCTGTTCCAATAATCATAGAGCTGGTTTATTTCATGGAACACTTTCAATTCTCCATCTACTATGAGTGATAGCTTTGATGGGTACAGTAGTATAGGTAGAAAACCATACTTCTTTAGGCCTTGAAGAGCATTATTCCAAACCCTTCTGGTTTTCATGGTTTCTAAAGAGAAGTCTGAGTTAAGTCTGATGGGTTTGCCTTTATAGATGATGAGTTTCTTTTCTCTTGCAGTGTTAAGTATTTTTTCTTTATTTCTATGTTTGGCATATTAATTAAAATCTCTCTTGGAGAGTTCCTCCTTAGGTCCTGGCTGTTTGGAGTCCTCTGGGCCCCTTGAATATTGACTGGACTTTCTCTTATAAGGTAGGGGAAGTTTTTTGAATAATTCTGTTGAAAATATTTCCTAAAAAAAAAAAAGAAAAGAAAATATTTCCTATGTCCCTGGCCTAAGATTCTTCTCTCTCTCATAATTCTAATATTGGGTCTCTTTATGGTATCCCATAGATCCCTTAAAATTTTTCACACGATTTATTGAATTTATTGAAACCTATGGCATCATTATTAATTCCTTCTGTCTTGTACTCAAGGTCCAGGAATCCTCCAGGTTGTTAACTTTGGGACTGATTGATTCAAAGGAGGTTTTTCACAACTCCGTTTCATTTTTGGTTTCTGCTATGATTTTGTTTTCTTTGGTGAGTTCTAATTTCCAGTCTATTTTTGTTTTTTCTAAGGACTCCTGAAAATCATTTTTAAGTTTTCTTAAGTCCTCATCAAACTTAATCAATTGATTGTCTAGCTCCTCCTTTAGTTGGTTCTTCAATTCACTTAATGTGTTTTTGAAGTCATTCATATTTCTCTCCATTAAATTCATTCTGAAATCTATGCTTGTGCTGGTGAGATTCATCTCATTTATGTCTTTTTTCGTAGTTTCCTTATCAGCCATTAACTGCTTCATGTTTGCATTGCAGTTGTGATCATGAGTCATATTATTCTCTCTTTGGGATTGTATTTTTGATATCTCCACTTCTTTGTCACTTTCCTGTTCCATTGTGGGACTAGGGGGCCTGGGTTGAGGGAGTTCTGTTTTTAATTTCTGGGTTTTTTTTTTTTGTTTGTTTGTTTGTTTCTGCCCATTTCTGGATAGGGGAGTAGGATTTTTTTTTCTTTTTTTTGGCTTGTGGTCAAACTGGATTTGTTGGGTAAGCAATGAGTGCTCTGTGTACCTTTAGGTTTGGGATATTGTTGTAACCATAGATGTGTTAGTTGCTGTGGTTAGGAGAGTGCCTGACCTAGGAGAGTTAGTGTCTGGTATGTAGTATAATATAGAGGTCAGAGTTGTTCTTTGTGTACTCTGCTGTGTCTTGTTTCTGAGACTCAGGGGTGGTCAGGATTTATCTATTTGCTCTTCTTTCCCCTCGGAGTCCCCACTGGTTGGTTTGCAGGGATCCCCTTATTACCCCCCTAGTAGGTGCTGGCAGGTGCCTGACAGTGATCTGTTGTTGTCTCTCTAGGGTTGAACTCAGGCCACCTTGGGAGTGCTGCTCAGCACTCTCCACTCACAGTGGAATGATCACCAGGTTTGACCCTAAACAGAGATCTTTCCTGTCAAAGTGCTCTGCCCCCAGACAGGCTCAGTTCTTTACCTGTCTGGATCCCCTGTATGTTATTGCTTAGTCTTAGATCCACCACATAGGCCTCTGTCCCCAACTGGTATGCAGCAGTAGAAACAACCCAAGCACCCCAAACTCTAGAGCCCCGTGATTTTTCACCAGCCTACAGCAAGTAGATCTTGAATGCTACCTCCCCCAATAGGGGCAGAGGCTCTGGGTTCTAGGCTCTCCTTGGCCTAATACGTGGTGGGCCTCTGCTGATTCCACACTCCGACCCAGCCCCAGATGCCCAGACTCAATAGCCCAATGAGAGCCTTGTATTGGTCATATACTCACTGTCCTCAAATTCCTTTATTTGTTTAAAAAAAAAAAACAGGTCAGGTCTGATATAAGAGAAAAATAAACCACTTGAAATATATAAAAAAGAAAGAAAGAAAGAAAGAAAAATAGGCACAAGCCTCGTATAAGAAAAAAATAAACCACTTGAAATAAAAAAAAAAACAGAATTTTTTTTTTAATGGGGAAAAAAAAGAAAACAGGAAAAAAAAAAAGCCCAGTGATTGTTCACCAGCCTGCAGCAAGCAAGGGCAGTGCCTCTAGCCTCTAGGCTCTTCTTGGCCCAGTTTAGTGGGCCCGACCTGCTTCCATGCACAGCTCCCTCCCCTCCGAACCTCTCTGGTCCTCCCTCCCCCTCTTATTCTCCATGACCCTCCAATCCTTCTTGCCCCCCCCCAGCACCCCTACCCAGACTTTATAAGTGTTTTGACCTCTGGGAAGAAGCTGTCTTCTGCTGGCTTTTCCTCCAGTCCTGTGGCCATACTGGAGCACAATGCTGCAGCTGCGGAGGCAGTCCCACGGGTTGCTGGGGTCCATGGTGGGTGGGCTGGCAGCTACAGTGTGGATGTGGTGGCAGGTTCCCTGGCAGGTCACTGTGGTGTCTGGTTCACGTGTGGTGAGCTCTCCTGCTGCTCTGCTGAACAGAGCTCACTCCCCGATTTCAGGCTCCCAGCTCCACCGGAGCTTCTGCTCATGGGATGCTGCCATAACTGGACATCAGCCAGCTGGGGCTGTCTGTGCCAGGAGCTCTACACTCTCTAGAGCCTCTGGTACAGCTAATTATAGTTTTTTTTTCCAATAAAAAAGTGAGTTTTGTGATCTCTCTATTACTTTTTTTACCCTAGTTATTCCAATGTTCCTGTACCAGTGCCATCTTGACCTGAAAGTCCCAGGTGTCCCAAAATCTTATGTGTTCTGAATGCTGGATCCCCAGCTGGTGGCAATATAGGAATTGGAGCCTCCTGGAGTAATTATATTGCTGAAAGGTTTATGGGTGTTATAGTCAGATTTCCTTACCAGTGTTTGGCACACTCTCCTGCTGCTGTTGTCCACTTGATGATGGCCAGGATCTGATGTCCACCCTTTGCTCATGCCACCATTTTCCCTGCCATCATAGAACTTCCCCTGGAGTCTGTAAACCAAAATAAAGCTTTTCCTTTCTTAAACTGCTTTTTATCAGGTTCTTTCTGCCAGGAATCAGAAGCTGACTGCAACAGTTGTCCTCCTTCTCTTTGCTTCTGCTCTCTAGACATCACTGGAGTCCCTTGAGATGATGGTCTACTTTTGGCCAATGGCTTGATAGATGATCAACCCGAGTGACCTCCTCAGGGCAGAATGGGTACTGAGGCTGAGATAAACACTACCTGGGACCTATACTGATCTCATTCTCTGCTGAAGAATCTGCTTTTATTTTTCAAAAGGCAGCGAGAAACGTGGACAATGTAATTCTACCAACAAGATGAGAGATGATAGCTGAGTCCTGGAAGGAGATGAACCACCCCTAACTCATCAGCTAGGGCTCAGGTGAAGCCACATGGAGAGATGAGCAAGAGTGCTGCTTCCACAGCAAGCCTGACAACCCCAGCCAGGTGTGAAGGAGACACACCAGTGGATGATCAAAGCATTCCAATGTAGAAATCCAGAAGCTGCTAAGAGCTCAACACTGAAGTAGACTTAAAACTCACTCACCATAGTTCAGGGAACTGTGGGAAGAGGGAGCCGGAAGACTGTAAGAGCCATGGTGGGGGAGATATCCAGAGGTATTTCCCCCCAACCCCATATACACACAATGACTGCTGCTCAAACAACACATAGTCCTCAATCCCCATGGAGCATTCCAGCAATCCCACTGAGGAGGGCCCACAGTGGAATGGGGGCAGGGAGGAGGGAAATGAAGGTACCAACACATGACTTGTGCATACAAAGTTTATAAATAACAACAACAACAATAATAATAATAATAATAATAATAATAAATATCATGGGAATTGATTTCAGATCCCTGGTGCCACATTCAATGAGCATTATCATAGGTAAGTCTTGGAGAGTTCAAATTTAGCAAATAAAGGATAGCCAATACAGGAATCTTGTCTGAAACTTTCCCCAACATTTCAATGTTTTATTAATGACCCAAGTGATTTCACTCATTCAGACTTGTAACCTCAGTTTAATCTTTGTTTTATTTCTAGACCTTGATATGTCTCCTTTCACTTCTGCGGTGTGCTTCAACACGTTTATGTCTGAGATACCATTTCCTACACTTCAGATGCCTCGTTGCGTGCAGGTTGGGGCAGAAGCTGAGGGTGACTATTTGAGCTTCCATTTTCCTTCTGATGCTTGTTGGTACATATACTTGCATAAAGTACTTGACCTAGATCATGGGGATAACAATATTTCATAAAATGGAAAAAAATTAAATAAATTAACATTTATACAGCAACTGGCGAGACCCAATAAATGCCAACTTTTATTTCTTAAATATTTTACTTATTTGTGAATATTTACTTATTATTTGTAAAGCATTTTGGGGAGAGAGAGAGAGAGAGAGAGAGAGAGAGGGAGAGAGAGAGAAAAGGGAGAGAAAGAGAATAGATGTACCCGGGCCTCTTGCCATTGCAAAGAAACTCCAAGTTCATGCACCACTTTGTGCATCTAGCTTTATGTGGACACTGGGGAATTGAACCTAAGCCATCAGGCTTTGCAAGAAAGCACCTTTAACCACTGACCCATTTCCCCAGCCCAGATGATAACTTTACTTTTCAATTAGACAAGATTATTTTTCATAGAATGAAGTTCTAGCTACTAGTCTCTTTCTCCAGGGAATCCGACAGGTATTTAGAGATAGAATGTCTTTCCATAGGCCTGGTGCTTACATCATTCCTTGCCCCTCTCTTCTAAAGAACAGCATGACATCTGACCAGTTCCTCACTGATAAATCCATGCCAAAATACTTCCCATAGCCACTCCTCTGCAGAACACACTGAGACTAGCCTGTCCAGATCCAACATTCACAGACTCTCTGGATATGTTCTTCTGCTTCTGAGGTCCCATTAGCAGACCCAATAGGCACTCACATGTCACCAAGGTGAAGCTGAAATCAAAAATAATGATCATATTGCAATGAGTATCTGACCCTCATATATGATCTTGTTTCTCAAAAACTGAAAATTAAAATGAGCTCCCTTTAAAGGCCACTTAAAAAGTCCACATGCACAACCACCAATGCTCATTCTGTTCTTGTCATTCAAACGATCTTGTCATTCTTGAAAAAGAAAAATGAATCTTTGCTCTAGGAGATGTAGCCATGGGTAAAGGGCTTGTTGGATAAGCCCGAGGAGCTGAGTATTCATCCCCAGCACACAGTAAGAACCAGATATCCTGGTGTGTGCCTGTAATTCTCAGCACTGGGGAGATGGAGACAAGAGTAACCCTTAGGCTCACTGGCTACTTGGTCTTAAAGATTGACTGAGCAAGTCACTTGATGTTAATCTCTGCTCTTGACATACACACACACACATGCTCTGAACACACATATACATGCATGTACAACACATATACATATTTGTTCAAAAGATGAAGGAAAAAATGAAGTCTGCATTCATGCATTCACTGAACAAGAATAATCTAAAGAAAAGAACTGGGGGGCTGAAAGGACCCCATGGAATCTAATTAACACTTTGAAGCCAACCATACAAGAGAGGAAACAAAACAGTCTGGTCCTGCCTTGTACTCATCAGAGCTCACCCCGTGGCCTAAGTTGAAAGCTATGTGGTTTTTATCATACTGAACTTTGCCAAGACAGATCAATTAGGTCGACCCACTGCCATCGCTATGAGACTTTCGCTGCATTTATCACACTCTTCCCTCGATTATATGAGTTTTCAATGTTGCTATCCAACAAGACCAGTAAGATGTTAGTGACAGCCACTATATTTCAAAGTGCTATACCAGAACCTATTGTACCAATAGACGTGTTAATCAGAACTTGAGTGAACTCTCTATGGCAGCATCTTTTAAATCAAAGGGATAAGAGTGTATTATCAGCTTCAGGCCTCACTAAGCAGGATTCTTTCTCATCATAGAATGATTATAACAATATAGAACTGATATAAGAATGAAGTAAGGAATGGAGAGAAGGCTTAATGGTTAAAGAGACTGCCTGAAAAGCCTAAGGACCAGAGTTCAATTCCCCAGTAACCATGTAGAGCCAGATGCACAAGGTGATGCATGCATCTGGAATTCGCTTGCAGCGGATAGAGGCCCTGGTGTAACAATTCTCTTTCTGTATCTGATTCATTCTCTCTCTCTCATAAATAAAGTATTGGAAAATTAAAGAATTAAATAAAATATATGCAGGCTGGAGAGATGGCTCAGTGGCTAAGGTGCTTGCCTGAAAAGCATAACAACCAGGCTTCAATTCCCCAGCACCCACATAAAGCCAGATGCACAAAGTGACCACATGTATCTGGAGTTCATTTGCAGTGGCTAAAGGCCCTGGAACACCCATTCTCTTTCGTTCTTTGCAAATAAAAAGTAAATAATTAAATATTTTTAAAAATAATATATGCAAACATACAAATCACACCACCTGGTGGATGATAGATAGTTATTGTTAACGTGTTCACACATTGCCTAATTACTGGGTGAATATATTTAACTTATGAGATGCTTTCCTTCCATGAAAGGTATAAGAATCTATCAATTTTCTTTTTCTATTTATTTTTTCATGAATTCTAAATTGCCCATGGTCAATGCTCTGGGGTTTACTCCCCAGGTAGGGCCATTGTGTTTTCTTTCTAGTGTCTATTCTGCAACAGCTTATATATGTGCTACACAATTTGTACACTTGAAACTGTCAGCTAAGCAAAGAGTCCTTGATGGCTAATAAATAACCACATTATTGCAATGAAGACAATTGTAAGATATGTCACCGTGCAGCATCAGTGACCTTTATTTAGGGAGGCTAGGGGATACACAGAATCTTCACAAATCTCACTAACAAGATGACATTATTTAGATTTTTGTTCCAGTTGCCTAGCTACCAGTTCTGTAACTTTTTTAATGTTGTTGGAAAGAATTGTTTTTCTTTTTAATACATCTCATAAAGAAGAAAACACTAGTTTTCTCTTTTTAGAGAAGATGCTTCTTTGACAAGTGGGTACATAGGTGATTGAAAGATGAGCTGATATAGATTGCATTTGTTTACTCACTGCTGTGATCAAACACCCAAGAAGCAGCCGCAGAAAGAAAGTGGGGTTATTTTGGCTTGCAGTTCCAGGACTACAGATCAACATGGCAGGGAAGGTAGATCAGTTGGAGCAGGAGGTTGACTAGTCACAGTTTCATCACAGTGAGGAAGCTGAACACCAAGGCAAACTCCCAGGAACCACTTCCTCCAGCAAGGTTCCACCTCCTAAAGGTTCCACAACCTTCCCAAGC
>PVHP010044113.1:0-14046 GCA_004024765.1 Zapus hudsonius
CATACCGTGGAGGATCCTTATGGAACCTCGCAGAGAATGATGGGATGAACAAGTGACCCAGGGCCACAGCCAATCAGCCAACAAAGGATAAACCAATGAGATAGACACCAATGATTTTTGACAAAACCTAAATCAGAAGTACAGAGACCCCTAAGATCTCAACAATAAAACAGCCTTAATACTCACCCACCACGACTCAGGGAACTGAGCGGAAGAGGGGGAAGAAAGATTGTGAGAGTCTTGGTGGGGGAGAATATCCATAGGCATGCCCCCCCAGTAGCAACACTTTCAGGCCTGCAGAACCAGGCTGTCTCCTAGGCTATCCATGGTCCCCTGCCCCAAGGACTGATCCAGACTACCCAAGGAGGTGGATATCCATCTGATTTGGGATGGGGAAGAGGGGCATTGGGGAATGGGGGAATAACAACTCATTGTTTGCCCATTTAATAATGTAACTTGCCCACTAAACAATGTAACTCATTATGGACAATTAAAAATACTTTTAATAAAAAAATAATGTAACTCATTATGGTCAACAACAACAAAAAAGAATTTACTGGGTTGTACGAGCCATAGAGGGGGAGAATATCCGGAGACATTGCCCCCCTCAGCAACAACACACAAAGGGGGAGGACTGACTACCACTGGTACAATTCATAACCCCTTACCCCATGGACAGACCCAGTGTGCACACTGAGGAGGGTCCCCAGTGGGTAGGGAACAGAAGGAAATGGGGTACCATCACAAGATTTGCTCATACAATGTATCTAATTTTTTATAATAAAGGCATTTTTTTAAAAAAATAATGTACTGAGGCTGAAGCCATAGATTGTTATTAGAAACTGTATGCAGCTTTTTGGGAGAGAGAAGTCACCAATGGTGTTAACCAGCAGTGTGGACTCTGCAAGGCTGACAGCTGGCCAACCACACCAAATGTGCCAACTGTTGTAATTAGTGGCATGTCTGTTATGGGGAAAATCAACTGCTCTCTGATTGGACTGGAGGCCCACTCCACAGGACTGAATGCATGCCCAGTACTGAGAACCTAGTCAAAAGCCTATGGCTGGGGAGGTCATAAACCCTAGGAGAGTAATGATTACAGTTGTCTGGCTAAATGGATATATTATGCCCACCAAACTATCCTCTAAACACTTATGTTTATGCTCATATATTAATGCTACTCTCACTTTTGGTTAGAGAAGCTTCTCTTTTCAGATGGCAGTGACCACTGGGGTGACATAGAAGTCATCATTAGTGCTTAGAAGAAGTGACAGTGGAGTGTTCAGCACTAAGTGAGGCATCTCTATCACACCCTCCAAGGTTCAGGTACCATTGCGGAAGAGGTGGTGGAAAGAATGTAAGAGCCAAAGGAATGGGAGGACTGCTTACAATGCTGCCATCCGGGCACAAGTGGCTTTGATACTCATGACCTCACAGTGGCTGATAATACCTACACAAGACCTGCATAATAAGAGGGGAAATGATGGCATCAAAATAGAAGAGAGACTAGTCAGCAAGATGAGACTCAGTGGAGAGAGAGCGAGGAGTGGTAAAAGGGACAGTGGTGAGGGGATTTTGATCTGGTATGTTGTCTTTATTTATGGAAGTTGTCAATAAATAGTTAAACATTTTTTAAAAAGGTATTGGCTAGTGGTATGGTCGGCTTCACAATGCTGGGATGAGCACCCAACCAGACAGTTTATAGGAGGAAAGTTTAATTCAAGCTTACAGATCCAGGGGAAAGTTCATCAGTGGCTGAAGAAGCTGCTGACTTCTATACATCCAAGCAAGAAAGAAACAACTGCAACTAGCAAAACACCAACACCAGCAAACACACACCAGAGCTCACTCCCATGACCTGCCCCTTCCGGCAGGCTGCGAGAGACTCAAGCAGGGAGCTTAAATACCTAAGGTTATGGGAGACAAACTACCTCAGCTGAGTATAGTGGCAAGGCCTATAATCCCAGCACTTGGGAAGTAGCTATAGGAGGATCAGGAATTAAGGTCATCTAGCTACACAGTGAGTTCAAGGTCAGTCTGGGCTACATGAGTTTCTTTCTCAATAAAACAAAAGAACAGTATTTCAGTCCACTCAAAAAGTATTGGGCATTTTATAGTGGTTAAAAAAGGACTATATCTACTCACAAAATAACTTATTAATGTTAATAAAAAATTTTTTGAACTTTTCAAAGTTAAAAAAGAGAGAATGTACTGAGGCTGAGAAGAAGGCTCAGCAGGTAAGAACGCTTGTTGCACAAGCGTGAAGATCTGAATTCAATCCCTAGCACCCATGTAAAATGCCAGGCACAGATGGCTTCTTATACCTGTAACCCCAGCACTGAGGGATTGGCAGAGTCAGGAGGATCACTGCAAGTCCCCTGGTCAGCCAGTCTCACACAAAAATGGGGAGCTTCAGGTTCAGAGAAAGACATCTCAGCGAATCAAGATAGAAGAATGTTTGAGCATATCCAACATCTTCCTGTGGCCTCCACACACATGTACATAGAGCACATGTGTTTGTACACACACACACACACACACACACACACACACACACACCACTTACTACACACATGCCAAGTAAAATAAAAGAATGTCCCCAAAGATCAAGAAAAATCAAGACAATTCTGAAGAGGCAGAGCATATGGATATTTATTACAGTGAAACTATTGTAAATCTATGGCAATGAGCTGTATTTGGTGCTAGGCAAAGCAAACAGACTAACAGTATAGTGATGTGTGTGTGTGTGTGTGTGTGTGTGTGTGTGACCTTGTTCATGACAAAAACAAAAAAGAGAAAAATCACCGCTCTGCAGTGAAGAGGGACTGGTGGTCATGGTTAGTCCAATGAACAGTTCTAGGCCTTGGACATCTGCCTAGAAAAGGCTTCCTTGCCTCCTACCACACAGCAGACACAGAAGTCAGCTCCAGAAGGACCTAATCCAGAGGAAATTAAGAGGAATGTCTTTGTGGTCAAGGACAAAGGTTTTTAATAAGTCCTCAAATAGTAGTGACCACTCATGAAAACGAAGAGGCTTTATTCTTCAATCTAGCAAGTACAATAGCCGGCACATGACAAGCACAGTGTACAGGATGTTTACAGACAGATTTCCCTGAAGGATCATGTAGAACATAGAACTACAAATCAATAGGACAAAGACACACCACAATGTTCAAATGGGTGAAAACTTCAACCAGTACTAAAACACGAGGGTATCAAAACGGCAGCTAAGCAAAAGAATCTCAACATATTTAGTCATCAGGACAAAAAAAATTAAATGACAATGAGGTAACGCTTGACACAGTAAAAGGACAAAGTGAATAAAGAGGGGACCGACAGCAGCATGTTTTGGTGAAGAAAGGGGCAGCTGAACTCCCCTTGACTTTGGTGGCCCTGTAAGTTCCATGCACCTGGTGGAAAGGTGGAAGACATCATCTCCTAAATCCAGATGTCTGGGACACCTGACCCCTCAGAATACCACCAAAAGAAATGAGTGCTTCAACCTAGTGAAAGATAAACAAGGATGCGCTCAAGTCCTCTTGCAATACAAAAAGGTAGAAATGGAGAGCTCCTACCCACAAGAGAATGGATAAATTGTGCTGTTTATATCACAGAACCCTAGGGTGAAACATAAGAGAAAGGAAACCTAGGTGCACAGGACTGCATGACTAAATTCATCATGTAGAATGAAAAATCTAATCCAAAGTGATTCTTTTCAATTCCCTTACTAGACAGAGGGGGCTAGACAAATGTCTCAGCAGTGAAAGGTGCCTGCTTGCAAAGCCTACCATCCAGGTTTGATTCCCCAGGACCCACATAAAGCCAAACCACACACAGTGCCAAATGCATCTGGAGTTCATTTGCAGTGGCAAAAGGCCCTAGCATGCCCATACTCTTTTCTCTCTTCTCTTCTCTCCCTCCCTCCTTCCCTCCCTCCCTCCCTCCCTCTATTCTCCCTTCCCCGTTCTATCTCTCCAGAGTAAGTTTAATGTTTATCAGGGTTAGAGTGAGACTCAAAAAAAAAATGAAAAAGGGCTGGGAGTGGTGGTGCACACCTTTAATCCCAGCACTTGTGAGGCAGAGGTAGGAGGATTTCTGTGAGTTCAAGGCCAGCCTGGGACTACAGAGTGAGTTCTAGGTTAGCATGGGCTAAAGTGAGACCCTACTTCAATGCACTCCCCCTCCAAAAGAAGATATTCCATAATCTGGGGGTAGTTATATGAGTGTACAGTTTTAAACTTATATTAGGCTATAAAGATTTGAATATATATGCACATACATTATATATTGACAGAAACATTCCTAAAGTGATACACTTTGCCATAAACTATGACATAATGGACACCTCCATCTGCATCACTTCTATTTGAATAGCTCACTTTCTTTCCCATGAAAGCAGAGTGGGCAGTGAAAGAAGTATTTCTAAGTGAATCTCTAAAGTCGCTCTGTCACTGTGGAGCTTTGAGATCTTCTGTGTTCTGTGCCCCATGTGCTTTTGACTTAGAGCTCCTGAGAAGCTGCAGTTGGTTCGGAAGGACCACGTCTGCCTCTCCAATGAAGGTTAAGTCTAGGATGTTTGTCTATGGCTCCCTTCCACTTCAGCCCTTCCTCTGAAAGTTTTCCCCAGCCTTCGTGCTTCTGCCCCAGCGAGCCTGACCTTCTCTCTCACACACACTGCTTTGTAGAGTTAGCTCTTTCCATCCTTAGAAATCGATGACTTCAGGAGGTAAAAGCTCATAATCTAAATTGCTCTTCTGGACCCTCTAAACTGCACTTGAGACATTCTCTCTGCTTGTTAAGGATATTCATTGCTATAAGGCAATATTCATATTTTCTACACTGCACTGTGCATTTAGCAAACATGGCTCAGAACCCCTGCGATGCACTGGGCTGTGTGTTTAGCACCAGGAATGCAAAAATCAAGGTGCCGAAGGAGCTCAGCCTTGTGGAGGAGACAGGCAAATGTATGGCCATGTCAGTTCCAGTTACTTCCAGTTAATCTTCTACTGTGCATCACTTGGAATATGTCAAACTCATCTTGTTATCTACCTCCCTTCCCAAATCTAATCTTCATTACACATTAACATCCATGTAATAACCCCAACTAAATGGCTAAGTCATCTCTTATTTTTCCCTCCCTCACGTATTTCATATCTATTTCACTCCTAACATGGCAAGTCTTTTACTAATGATCTCACAACCCCAGCACAGGTTTGCCATGCCTGCTGCCACGGCCTCAGTTAGTATCCTATTTTTCACTGAACTGCCATAGTGTCTGAGTAGCTCTCTATCAGTGCCTGATGCATTCACCCAGTGTTGCCGTGAAAATCTCTCTTTCTCTTTTCCTGTTTCTCCAGGAATTCGTTTTATTGTTCATAGAAAGGAATACAAGGACCTAAAGAAAGAGATAAGGTGAGTTGATGGTAGACTCAGCTACAGAAAGTCAACAAGATTCATTATTTCCAGTATAAAGCCTGACAGATACGGGTTGAGAGGGTTTTTCTGTTTGGGATTGTGCACATATGTGTAGTAGGTGAGATAGCATGTATGTGCACGAGGCATTCATATGTATGTGCAGATGTGTCCCATGTGCACTTGTGGAGGCCAGAGAAGAATACCAGGCATCCCCCTCTGCTGCTCACCGGCTTGCCTCCTTGAGATGGAATCTTCTCACCAATTCCAGAACTTTGGCAGTTTCGCCACCTCCAGTGGTCTCTGGTTTCTGCTCCCTGTAGGACTGGGATTACAGATGTGCATGACCATGCCTGGCTATTTACATGGGTCCTGGGAATTGAATTCAGTGGTCTGAGCCCCCTCCGGTCTTGATGCTTATGCAGTAGGCCCTCTTCCCCATGGAGACATATCTCCAGGTCACATCTTTTTTTTTAATGTTTGCTACATTATTTTTCCTTCCTCTATGTTTTCACTGAGGCAGAGATCACAGGTAAGATGACAGAAAATAGGCATGTTCTTGATGCCATAGGGGACACAGGATCTTACTCTTTCATCTTGGCTGCCTAGACCAGTTGATTCCTCTTTGTACAGTTAGGAGTGCATAGAATCAGAGAGGGATGAACTTAGGAGGTTGTTGGCCACAGTGGCCAATCACAGGACTATGGAAATAGACTGCCGAGGGTCACCCATCTCGCAAGTCCTTGACTCTGAGTCCTCATTAGAAAAAGGAGGTGTCAGCAAATGGAGGAAATCCCGAGTGCCAAAGCCACTTACAGAGAAGATAACGGAGACCCCGAGGTGCCTAATGCTTCTGCCCCAAGTCATGAACCTCTTGCTGGTGACTTAAAATGGACCTTTGAGCCATTTGTTTGGACCAGTCAGAGGCAGATGTTCAACACCTTAGTAGGCCCTCAGGTGCGTACTAACTTGGCATTTGACGATTACCCATGAGACTGAGAGGGGACGAGATATGGAGGAGGGGGGAGTAATGGCTTATGATCTATGATTATGGAAGTTATTAGTAAAAAGTGAAAAAAAAGAAATCTTATGTTCTTCCTGGGCCCAGGCTGTGTCCTGGGGTTGGCAGATCCTCTCTGAACTTTTGCCAAAGGCCGTTGGGTCAGTGGACCCCTGTCTCCATTCCTGCCTGGGCTCCCTGCTCATCCCTCCTGCTCCTGCACTAGCAGGACACAGCTTCCAAAAATCAAACCTGTACCTGACTCTTCATTGTTTGAACTGCTTAACTTTCTTTTCCTTTTGAGGATACAGTAAAGCTAGTGTCTATGTTAAAGAAATAGTTTTTCACCTCTGGAAGATATGAGAAGGAAACGAGGAGCTGAAAGAAAGAAAGGAAAAACTTTCAGCCCCAGATTTCCCAGCACTATGTCGCTATAGTGTGTAAGGAGTGAGTCTTCCTGGAGAGAAAGCCAGCACAGGATTTGCTTTCAGTCAAAGCATGTTTCATGCAATGCTCTGGCCACTCTCCCCAGCCTAAGTCCAGCCTGCCCAGCACAGCATTCGAGGTCCTTATGCCCTCTTCATACCTAGAGTGCCCTCGTGAGGGAGCAGGGCGTTGGCATTCTCAAGCTGCCCTGTTCTTGCTCGTGCTCTTTCCTTTCCATAAGAAGCTCTTTTGTGCCTTCTTTTCCTAAGAGTCCAGTTATTCTTTTAGAATCAGCTTGAATATTCCCATCTCTGTAGATACCGCTACCAGGATGCATACCCTAATTCAATATTTGTTTGTATATTGGTTCCATTCTAGATCACAAACACTTTAGACATAAGGAGTTTATTATATATCCTCTTGAATCTGCACATTCAGTGATCAATCATGGTCAGATGTACCATAAAGCACACGATAAAGCTCTACTTTTGAAAAGTCCAAGTGTCATTAGGAATAAAAGTCATGTCCCATTATAAACAGAACAGTATTCCATAAAGAAGCTCTTGATTCTGTCATAAATGTCAGAGGCTCAGCACCCAGCAAAAGAACAACTCGTCCTGGACTCATAAGTCATAGTAACTCATAGCTACTAAGTGGTTAATATCTAATTTCTAAAGGGGTTGGGGAAATGGTTCATTTGGCAAAGTGGTTGCTGGACAAACACAAGGACTTGAGTTTGAATCCCCAATGCCCACAGAAAGTTCTGGATATGACAGTGAGTGCCTGCAATCCTAATAGTCAAACCAGTGAGCGCAAAGCAAGAACCTGTGTCAAAAAATGCATGAGGAATGACAGGGGAAGACATTCAACATTGGTCTCTGGCCTCCACACATACATACTATAGGTAATAATGGCCTGTGCCTAGGATGGGGCGTTAAGACGCACACCATCCGCCTCCTATTGTTGTCTTAAGTCAGGCAGCAAGTAAAATCTTGACAACGAGTTCACACATAAAGGTCTCTGTATGCATTTGAAATATGAGCACTATGATACTGGTATCTGATAAATATCTCAAAGAAAGAGATTTTGAGGAAGTATTTGGGAGAGCTCTGGAAGTATGAGGGTAACTGACAAAAGCACTAGGTGGCAGGATGGCATGAGAAGACAACCCTAGACTCACAGGTCCTTCAGAGCTATGCAGTGTGGCTCTCTGTTCCTTGTAGGGCTTAGGCTGAGCTCACCGCTGTACTCCTCTGTGTGTGGTACACAGAGGGGAAAGAAGAGGAGTGAACTGAGAACAGGCTTAGAAGGTAAGAGGTGGTGGGTTCAGAGACACTCAGGACATCAAGCAAGGCTTTTCTATCTATTTTGTTGTCTTCCTACCTACCTTTCTTTCTTGGCCTTAAAAAATGCTTATCTACCTCACCATCTGGTCATGTTAGCACTATCACTTCAATGACCGTTCAGAAGCAAGAACAGGATTCTTACAAACTAAACAAAAATGGATCCATCTTTGGTTTAATTTTCAACTTTCACTATAACACATTTTTCTTCAGACACACTCAGATGGCCTCCAACAAAAAAGCCATGGTAAGGGTGAGTGCAGGGCATGTGAAATGAGGGGTGTTACACTTTCGGGTGTTCCTTCACCCACTGAATTTAAACTCTCACTAATAAAGCCATTACTATGGTCTGTGAACAGTACTCCTTCTGTGGTAGGTTGACTAACCACAGAGTTAACACCAAAACTCTCAACAGAGCTTTCTGATTGAAAGGAAAGGAAAAAAAAACTATTATCAGACAAGATTGTGACACCTGATTACCCTATTTATTATCAGAAAGATTACTGGTGCCCGTTTCCCTCATTTCACTAACACTTTTCAGGAATAGCCATAAAGTTTCATTTAATTTAAAAACAGGAAGTGGGAACTTTTTAGACCGTAAGTTTCATAAAGTCCCTCGATGTATTGCCAGCACTTAAAATATGACCAAGAATATAAGCAAAGACTCACTGAATATTTGTTGACTAAATAAACATTTTCCATATAATAATTACAAGACATGCTCCATGTAAGATGAGACAGAAAGCATGTAGAGAGATGTATTTACTTGTTAGTTAGCAGGTGATAGTGAAAAGAAAAACATCCAGGAACATCTTAGAGCAATAAATAGTAAGTGGGTCAAAGAAGTGTATTTATATTGACTTTTTTGTTTTTGTTTGATCAAGGTCGGGTCTCACTTTAGCCCAGGCTGACTGGGAACTCACTCTGTAGCCCCAGGCTGACTTTCAGCTCATGGAAATCCTTCTCTGTCTGCCTCCTGAGTACACCACCATGCCTGTCTTACATTGACTTTTATAAGTTTAATCACCAGTTTATCTTGTACCCATGCTCCTTATAGTAACAAAATACCTCAAGACAAAAAAAAAAAGTTCTAGAAGTCCAGGGAGATGATAAGTTTACAATAACAAAAAGACTACAGCCCAACAGAATGTTATAACAGGTCACCCTGTTTCCTTCTATGGCAGTTTGTCTAACAGCCAGAGTGAGGTTTTATACACAGAAAACAGTCCATGTCATTCCCCTCCTCAGACCCTCAAAGGCCTCAGACCTCACTGCTTTTTCATTTCTTCATGCATCCTTATAAAAAAAATTACAATTTATAATTGATGATTTTTGTTCATTTAGTATATACCATTTAAATTTTTCTTTTTTTGTGTTTTCAACTTCTTATGTACTCTCTTCACTTGTTCTAGTAGTATTTTTGTGGTTTTATAATGTTTGCTTAACTTTTATGTTGAGTTTCCTTTAGTGGAGCCCTTTCTATGAGTATATCTTTGTGAATTGTCAATCCTGTGTAATCACTTTGCGAGGTACAGATCTTTAAATTGATGGCTAGGGTATTCCAGCTTCATGAAGAAATTGTTCTAATGTTTCACTTGTTCATGTTTTGGACTTAGCTTTTAGTCTGCCTCATTTCTTCATAGCTTACCTGATTTTGCTTGTTAGGGTGATCTCATTTTCTCTGATGTCATGCATCTTTTGTTTTTCATTTGGTTTTTGGCATTTTGCTTGTTGTATCATACTTGGCCCCTCTTATTTCTAGAATCTCTAAATGTATGGAAATCACTATGCCTACTATTACTTAAGGTTGTTTTACGGTTTTTTTTATTTTTTTATCCTATGATTTCTCTTAAATTTTGAGCAGTTTATCTTTAAGCCTGATAAGCAATTAAGTCTTATAATTTATCTAGTATTTGCCTGCATTTTATAATGGAGTAGTTTTTCTTAAGTTTACATAGCAAGAAACAGAAGTCAAAGATGGAATTATGGATAGTTTACATAAAACACTACATATTAGGGCTGGAGAGATGGCTCAGTAGTTAAGGCACTTGCCTCCAGTGCCCAAGGCCCCGGGTTCAATTCCCCAGCACCCACATACGCCAGCCACACAACTGGCTGTGCTTTCTCTCTCTCTGTCTCACTGTCTCTCTCTAAATATATATCTGTATCTCTCTGCTTGAAAATGAGTAAATAAAAATAACAAAAACACTACGTATTAAAATATACAAAAAGCACCTTGCTAAAAATGTGATATTAAGCACATTACTGAGAAAGAAAAAAGGTAAAAATAAGTAAATATCAGAAAAAAAACTACAAAAAGTATACAAAGGTAAACCAAAGAAATAAGATGGCCATGGTGAACACAGGTAGAACAATTAAAGATACACATAATTCATGACTCAGCACAACACCATTGGGTACATACGCTAAAGAATGTCTTACCCAGGTGCACCAAGACACACACTCAACAACATTCAGAACAACGGTGTTAGAAGTAGAAAATATTGTAAATAACTCAAGTGTTCATTAATGATAAAATGAATACATTTTGATATATTCACCTATAGGCATACTTTATAGCAACAAAAATGAATAAACTACTCCAGGGGTTGACAATGATGAATCCTGGGAACTCCCTAGAGTGAACAACACATTACTGAAATTTATAGTTGTACTGTAATCAATTCAATGATCCACTACACATTAGAGTCCAACTTGTATAGATTTTTGAAAACACATGTGATTCTCTATTGATTTTCACCATCATCATGACTTTTATATATTCAATGAGTATAATCAGTAAAACTAACCATTTGTTTTGCCCTGCATCTTTTTTTTGAGAATTTGGTGCTTGAACTATTTTAGCTGTAAAATAACTTCAGTCTCACCTTGAAGTATGAGTACCTTACATTGTTCTAAAACTTCTCCAGTATCTACAGAGTAAGGTATATAAAAAAACAACCTGAGGGGTTTAAAGATTGCTCAGTGGTTAAGGCACTTGCCTCCAGAACCTAAGACCCAGGTTCAATTCCCTAGTACCCACATACACCAGATACACAAAGTATGCATCTGGAGTTCATTTGCAGTGGCTTGAGGCCCTGGTGTGTTTCCTCCCTCTCTCTCTCTCTCTCTCTCTCTCTCTCTCTCTCTCTCTCTCTCTCTCTCTCTCTGCTTACAAATGAATAAATACAAACTTAAAAAAGCAACCTAAGACTTTTATACCTAGCCATTGTCTTAAGCATAAAAGTTCTGAAATATTTCCTCACCGCTATGATGCTGAAAAAACTATTCAATGAAATCTAAGTTAGTAAAGGTAAATTAAAATTTAAGCTTGCATGAATGATGAAGTAATGATACAAGCAGTTCTGGTGAGCACTGAATCTATTTAAATATAAAATTAAAGACATAGAATTGTAATTATATTATAGAATAACTAAGTATAACTAAAAAATTGAGATGAGGTGACAAGTGGATACAAATGAAGAATGTTAGTTTCCTCATATTTAATAAAGTGACATCAATCGATAACTGTCAAAAAGTGAGCATGTAGTTTAAGAAGTACTAAGCAAGGGCCAGGAAATTGGCTCAGCAGTTAAAGGTGATTGCTTGTAAAGTCTGATAACTTGGGTTTAATTCCCAAGGCACCCACATAAGCTGGATATAAAAAGTGGCACAAGTATTTGGTGTCTATTTGTAGCAGCAAGAGGTGCTGGTGTGTCCCCACACAAATATATACTAATAAGTATATAAATGACATTTAATTTTAAAAAGAAGAAACACTAAGTATACGCCATCCCTTAGTGCTTTTCATAGTCATTTCATCAGCTTTACTGAAATATCTTTGGAAATTTGTTTCTCAACTGAGGAAACATTTTACATTTTGAACAGCTCAAGATTCAATAAATACAAATAAAATTTTCTTTCCATAGACTTATACTTAATTTACCTTGGACTTTAAGCTAGTAATTAATGCATCAACATTAGTTCATCTAACATACACCTATGATGCATACACTTATGGTGCATAACACATATGGTGTGCACACCTGTGATGGGCACACCTATGATGCATACACCTATGGTACATACAACTGTGATATACATACCTGTGATGCATACACTTATGATGCATATACTTATGATGCTTCCATTCATAAATAAGAACAATACTAAGTCTGGTTGTTACACCATGGCAAGGCAAGGTTGGGAGAGTAGGAAATCACTGTCTTCTAAATCTATTCTGTAGTATTGAATTGATCATGAGTCAAAAGCCAATGAGTGACACATGTTCTCCTTCCCACTTATTGTGAATATTGGAGTCAAAGTTTTATGGAAATAAACATTTGGGTAATAAAATATAATTGGGCAGAATTTTTTAAATGGTAAGACAACTCAAATCTGGTTTTTAAATAACATAAGGCTATATGTTTGATTTTTTGCACAGAATTTAAGACTTATATATCTGAATATTTTGCAAAAGTCTGATCCAATCTTACCTGAAGGACTTTTCTGATTCTCTTTAGATTATGTATCAAGAGTAGGTTTTTCTCTTTTGAAACACGACCTAACTGTTCATCCAGTTGTATTAACAAGTTTCGGAGAAGAATTGTTGCCATGGTTTCATTGTTAGATGCTGATTCCCTAGAAAATAAGTGTTATTACTCAATAAGAAATGACTTAGTAAGATATTTACTTTTTAGTGCATAAGTTTTAAAATATGAAATCTATTCTATAGTGATGAACATTGAGAGGACTTTTTAATTTATTTATTTTCACTGGTTGTGTGTGTCCAGGACCTCTTGTCTCTCTGCAAATAAACCCCAGACACATGAACCACACTTTGCACCTGGCTTTATGTGGGTTGCTTGGGAATTGAGCCTGAGCTGGCATGCTTTGCAGTAAGTGTATTTAACCTTTGGGCCATATCCCTAACCCTAGAGAGATTTTTTTTAAAGAGTTAATTTGTATACATGAATAGATGTCCAACATAACTAATCATTAGAGAATTATCTATCAAAACTACTATAAGATATCACTTCATACTTATTGGAGTGGTTATTATTTTTTTTAAAAAAACAACAAACAAAAAGTACAAGTCTAGGTAAGGGCTTTTAAAAATGAAAACCTTTGTGCATTGCTCATGAGAATTTAAAATGAGGCAGACAATATGGAAAAAAGTATAATAGTTACTCAAAATATCAATCACAAAATTACCATATGACCCAACAATTTGGGATTTGGGTACATACTCAAAAGAATTGAAAGAACTCAAACACATATTTGCATACCACTGTTCAGAGAAACTTTATTTGCAATAGCAAAATGTAGAAATAACTCAAATGTCCACTGACTGGTAAATGGATCCAACTATAATGGCCTGTCAATCAACTATAGACGGTCTATCTATACAAAGCAATAATTAGCTTCAAAATGAAGAAAAGTCTGATATCTGTAATAATTTGAGTGGATATCAAAAACATTACATGGCATGTCAGTCACAAAAGTACAAGCACTGTATGATTCCACTTGCATAAAGTGCATAGTATGCCCAAATTCCTGGACAGAATATAGAGCGGTCACTGCCGGAGGAACGTGGGTCATTGCTTAATGAGTCAGAGTTTCCATTAGGGAAGGTGAAGAAGTCCTTTGGTGGATGCTGGTGATGACTGCAGAACAATGTGTGTGTGTGTGTGTGTGTGTGTGTGTGTGTGTGTGTGTGTGTAGTGCCACTGAACTCTGTACTCAAAAATGGTTCTAATGAGGAACTTTATGGTTAATTGTGAGTGTATTATTTGCCTTCAACTTGCTCCAATTTTAATGGCGTAAAGAGAGACAAGGACAGGAGAGGAATTGAGATGCACATTC
>PVHP010044114.1:0-14227 GCA_004024765.1 Zapus hudsonius
CAGCCAGGTCCCTGGGCAGGAGAGCAGCCAGGTCTGGGGGGATGGTAAGGCGGGCAGCTTGACCTCTGGGTGCTGGTAAGCTGGTTGGCTAGGGCTGCGTGGTGGGGGGAAAGCAGGCCTCTTGGGCTAGGGGGCTGGCCAGGGCTATGCGGTTGCAGCAATGCTGGCCCCTAGGGCTTGGGGGCTGGCTAGGGCTCTGAGCTGGCGGGAACACAAGCCCCTCAGGCTCGGGGGCTGGCCAGGGCTCAGCGGTTGCTGGAACACGGGCCCCTCGGGCTCAGGGGCTGGCAAGGGTTCCGTGGTGGTAGGAACGCGGGCCCCTCAGGCTCTGGGCTGGCTGGGGCTCTGCGCTGGCAGGAATGCAAGCCCCTCAGGTTCAGGGGCTGGCCAGGGCTCCGGGGTTGCAAGAACGCGGGGCCCCTCGGACTCGGGGTACTGGGGGAGGTGGGCGGTTCAGACAGCTGGAGCAGTTCCTGCCGGCTGCCCTGTTATACTCATTGCCTCAGGTGCATCCTTATGATGGATGCAGGTTCCAATCAGAATAATCTGTTGCTGGAAAATGTCTGAAGTCAAAGTCCTGGCTATTGCTTTCGTCCACGGCCTCGATCACAGCTAAAAACCCTAACCTCTGTTCCCCTAGGGACACCGTGTGGCTTCTAGTTTGCCATCATGAACCAGAAGCCAGCACCTGTTTTTCCCTTTGCTTATTTTATAAAACTTGGGCCCTGGTCACCATCGAGACAAATAAGGAGTGCCTTGAGAATTGAGGTTTTTGTACTGATTTGTGGAGGAATGATCACTGTGCTGTTCAGAAGATCTGAAGCAGATGATGTTTCTTTGGGGAGAATCAGTTTCACTGGGAATTAGCTAGTTGGCAGTAATGATTTTGAATCCTATCCTCATTTGGCTAAAACTATTACATGTGTCAAAATAACATGGTGCTTTCAGGGAGCTTCAGGAATGAGACTCACAGTAGGCATAAGAGCTGGTAAAATCAAGCTGAAAAATAGTATTATACTAGGCTGCCTGTTCCTTGGAGATATAGAACAATTACCTTCCATGTCCTCTCTGTTCCAACACTCTTCCTTGATTCTGACCCTACAAAGTAGTATTCCATGAATTGTATCAATGTACATCCAATAACTAAGCAACTTATTGTTTCTTTTAAATTCCAGTATTTTCTCACTTTATCCTTATACTCCTGTCTAATTAAAATTCCAGATAGCTTCTTCCTACAGAAACAAACATCACTGCCTAGAATGTTTCTGAATTCCAGTACATTTGATAAAAGTATGGATATTGCATATAGTTTTCTAGGTTGCAGCCCTCTTATTTTAGTGAAATACTGGAGGGACTGAAAGTATGTGAAATTGATAGTTACCACTCTTAAAGCCAAGAAATGGGCATGGTGGTTATGGCCACTATGCTGCAAACACCAGGCAAGAATGTGTGCCTTCCCAGTGAGAGAACTGCTATGCATCATTGCAAAAGGGCTTTTGGGAATCTCCTCAACCAATTTCCATATCTCATCAGTAAAGAAATTGGAAACTACATGGATAAAACCATCTTCCCACAGAGTTGCAGTGACACATGACAGCTAGTACCCAAATTATATCCTTCCTAATCTACCCACCTCGTTGGAGTGCTGTATTCAGATCTGAGTTCCAAACTTCCATCTCAGTGTTCTAAGAACTTGACATTCCTTCATGCTTACATATCCTAGGGCTTATAATGTTGCCATTTCAAAGCCATTTTAATCTTCTATATAGAGTGAGTGTATTGGTCAAACAAGTTTCCTTGATTTCATACAATTTCCTCCCAGTGTGTGCATTCTGGCTCTCTGTCCTTCTCAAGCTGTTGGTCTCATTTTGATGGGGTAACATAAATGCATTTTGACAAAGGCTGAAAAGGAAGGGAGTAAGGTGTGCTCTGATGGCCATCATACAGTCATACCTTTAGCATAAACTGTCTGTCTGTTGGAAATTTACCCTCTCAGCAAAGATTATAACTGCTACAATCATTGGTTGTATCCTCCATTCTATGCAAACTTGTGAATACACCTAGAAAATTGGAAGGGCCCCTAATGACTGTGACTGTCTCTGCCAAATCTATTGACACATTAGGACATGTGTCAAAAACATATACTATGGGTAGGCAGGCACCCCATCTGCTCAGTTTCTGAAAGACAATGGCTCCAATCCAGGTGCCTCCATAACAGTCTTCCAGAAGAAATTTCAAGAAGCAATGAATGCAGGGTGGAAAGTTATACCAATGGCACCAACTTTGCTGTTTAGTATAATAAACTTTCCTCTTCAAATAAAAGAAAATCGAACTAGCTTTGGATTTGTGGAGGGACCTGAGATCTGTGATCCAGAAGGTAGCTGTTCATGTGTTATGACAAGGATTACATTCCCTATTTGTGAATTGGAGAACTGTCTTCCAAGGCCCTTGATCATGCTTCAAAAACACTAAGAGTAACATCAAGGCTGTTTTTTTTTTCTTATAACCACAAACTATTTAGAGAGCAAGATATAAGGATGGAGTCTGGAAGAGTATTGGAAAACACAAAACTTCCTCAAAGAACAGAACCTGGGACACTGGAAGTGGGACCTAGTTTCTTTGTGCCCAGCAAAGCAACCTTGTACTCTGGATCTGTCGAGAATCTGTTAGTTCTTTCAAATGGCTAATCAACTACAAAATAGGTATGTAGAGTAGTGATTCTTGAAGCCAGAGAATATTGTTTTCATTTTATCCCATAAATGTTAGTACAGTGTAATTCAAATACATTTACTGTAATGAAAATGACTTCTGAACTTAGGCAATGAACAAAAAAGGTCTAAATAACAAATTCATTAATAGAGTAATACTGCATGTTGGATATATGGGAAATGCATTCCTATTCAATCATAAAAAAGGTTTACCTAATTGTCCTTTTATCCTCCACTTGCTATGGCCTCTCATATTATTAAATGTCATATTAGTTGGAACCATACAGAAAATAATAAAATAATTCATTTAATCATATGTTTGTTTTAGTTATTGTCTTATAATTTGCTATTAGTAATAATGTCAAGCCTTATTTTTGGCTCTATACCTGTGAAAATCTGACCATAATTCTCTTAAGAATCAATTCATATGTCCCTTTGACCCATTGCTCCTTGACCCAACCTTTTCTTCTTAACAGATTGGCACAGTTTTAACAAAAAGAACATGTTCTTCTCTCAGTTTAATGGACACCCACTTTGCTCCTCCCCAATAAATTTTACTTGCTCTGTAAATTCTAATTGATTATTTTCTCCTCCTCCTCTTCTTCTTCTTCTTCTTCTTCTTCTTCTTCTTCTTCTTCTTCTTCTTCTTCTTCTTCTTCAATGATCTAGTTACAGTTTTTATTATGTCTATTGCATCTGCTATGCATATTCTCTGGAGATTATTTCCTCTAGTGATCACATTCCCAAAACAATATTTCTCCAGTCATATCATCAAGGCTCAATAGTGACACACATCAACTTTCCCTTTTATATTGACTGCTGGAAATTTCAAAGTCAAATTGAGAGCACATCTCTAAACAAATAGCATGACATTTCCTAAGTATATTCCTGATTATATTTTGCAATCAGAGTTTGTCATTTTCTTTTATTTTAAAGTTTCCTCTTTTCTCTTATGTAATGTTTTATGAAACCCCTTTTTGTAGTAAAATGTTCAAGGAAGAAAAGATAGAAAGTAGGCAAGGGAAGACAAGAAAGAGAATCCAAACTCAAAAACTACTTTCTTTATAATTCTGCCCCCTAGAAAATGAACTTTGTTCCCTCCTAGTACCACAAAGCAATCTCTATTTAATTAACTATATCGTTTTTGTGTAGAATATTTATTTTTGAACTTTTTCTACATCCTTTCTAACTGCAAAGTAATTAAAAACAGTAATTACTTTAAATTTTTTAAAGGCTTACCAAGCTTCTAGCTCAGTTTCTGGCTCAAGTAACTACTTAATATACATTTGCTGAAAAGTAAATGCTCATGAGGTTTCAACAAATCAGATGAATTGATTTACCTATTTGAAATTCTGTTCATCATTTAGACTCATTCTGTGAATCAGACTTCTGCCCTTCAGAACTTTATATATGACTACTCATAGTCATGTTTTTTTTTTATAATACAGGTCTCCAACTGACTTTCAGCAAATAACCTGCAGCATTATTTAATTCAAATGATATTAAATATAATTTAAAAACTCTCCATGAAATAGAGTAAGATCCCATTGGGACACCAAGAAACACAATTATACCTTCATGGCATATGCTCTTTTAAATCAAATCCATTTGTAAATAATAAAGTATGAAAATCCTTCTCTAAATTGGTAACATCTGATAAGTAAACCCATACACCAAATGAAAATTAAGAAGCTATTGTATTATCTCTATCCTGGATTATTTCTATAAGCAGAATCATCAACATTCCTACATACCAGTGATTTATTTGAGGTTAATAGCAAATCAGGTAAATTGGTATAACAGTTAATTAGATCTGTTCTCTTCAAAAGCTGATAGCATTTTGCTTGGTAAAAGCATTTCAGTGCATGCAGGCAAGTGCAAATCTCGTTTTTGTACATGATCTAACATGTTTGACTATTGTAAGATTTGTTCATTTAGGTTTTAAGGTCATTGCTTGGGCAACTCCCTATATTATCATTTGACACCTTTGAATAGAAATGAAATTGTCTGAAGAAAGTGTTAATGATTCTTATCTTATACAGAGAAGGAATGCATACAGGAAAAAGATGAGAGTGTTGGTAGTTGAAGAATGGAAACTTTTACACATCATATCTCTGTTCCAGGAGAAAGGGTTGGTTATTTCAGACAGCTGTGGGCACATTGCTACATGAAGGGGCTTACACTTTCACACACGTGAGTGTTGCTTGCACATACATTCACTTTAACAAATGCAACTGGAGATCATAAAATTGTGTGCCTACTCTTGTGTCATAGCAGTCATTAACCATTACTAACACTAGGGCAGAGGTCAGTACAGAATGACCAACTGAACTAGCTCTAACTTCTTAGCTGCCTTGCTTGGAACACAACGGAGAGGAGGTAGAGCCAATATTGGTAACAGATAGCTTGTGAAAATTCCCTTCCTGGGCAAGTCAAAAATTCCAATTGCTTTCAAAGATGCATAGTTTCCTTGGTAAAGTATCTCATATGTGACTTAAATACTTGGAAATTACTCTCTTTATGTTACCTAAGTCTTCTCAATGTAACCGTGGCTTTACATAGAAAAGGGCAAACTACACCTGTCCTTTATTTCCCTTCTCACATGGTTTCAACATCATTAAATGCTACAGGGTAGAACAGAGAAGATAAGGGGAAGCCTGACATTTAAAAAAATCATCCATAGAAAGCAATGCAATTCCAACTTTGCATGAGGATACTTCCAGGAGTTACATCTTGCTCTATGTTTCTTAGATTTGGATCAGAGGATACATTTTCTAAGGCAACAGTATTCATTTTCAATTGATGATGCAACAATTTACCATGGATTTCAAGACTTTAAATAATTTTGACATCATATTTTACAGTTATAATGACCAGAATATAGAAATTGTACTTGCTAGGTGTTGTAGTTAGCTTTCTTATTGCTGAGACAAATTCCATCCAAGCAAAGTTTATGGGAAGAAGGGTGATTATTTCAGGTTTACAGAGTTCAAGGGAACCTAATTTTTAGTGGAAGAAGCTGGTCAAAGCAGAGGTACATCATCAACAGCCATCACCACAAAACACAAAGAGCCAGAGTTTAAACTGCTCTGCACACACCTTGAAGCTGGAAATCAGATGCACCCCAAACACACCTGAGGGCTGGACTTCAATGTCCTCCCCTCTGATGGCATGGCAGTGATATATCTGTCTGCTTCGGGCTCACATTGCAAGCTCAATTTAACGAAACAGCTGAGTGGGGGTGGTTATTTAAACTATCACATACAAATTACCATACGAGGCTAGTATATAACTACTGACAGGACTGTGCTCCTTTCTGGGCATCTATGGTAGCTGTACTTCTCTGCTTTTTTTTGGCTTCTGCATGCTTCTCACACTGCCTGACTCATGATTATTTCTTTCAGCTTCTAAGCCTACAATGGATAGTAGAGACTCAAACTACATTCCTCTGCAGCTGAGTTGCATGCCTGTTTATTATAAGGACCTCTATAATTATATTAAGCCCATTAAGATAATGCATGATAATCTCCCCATTTTAACTTCACCTGATTAGAAACCTGGACTGCACCTAATAAAATTGCCCTTTGCAAGGGCAAAAAATATATTCACTGACTCTGGACATTATAATGTTGGCATTTTCAGGATAATATTATTCTAATAAACATAGGGACTTACTGAAAGCCTTAGCTTCTACTTATGCACCATAATGTAAGGACAGTATCTCTTCACACATATGCATTTCTTAGAGTGATGTTCTTTAATCTAGTGTAATTTCAGATAATGGACCGTTGCCATCCCAAATACTATAGTAGGTATGAGATTGCTGCTTCCAATGGCCTATAAAGAAAATAAGGGAACTCATTTATAAAATTTCATCAAATTGCATTCATTTTCTTTGAAATTCTGGTGAGATAATGTTATAATCACTGTTGCATATATTCCCCCAATTAAAAAATAATATTTAGACACAAAAACATTAAATAGATGGGCATAACACCAGAATGTGTAAATGTTTGTTTATTTATTTGACAGAAAGAAAAGAGAGAGCACACTAGGGGCTTCTACAACTATAGACGAACTCAAGACACATGTGCCACTTTGTAGGTCTGGTTTCATGTGGGTATTGGGGAATGGAACCCTGGTGTTCAGGCTTTGCAAACAAGCACATTTAATAGCTGAGCCATCTCTATAGTACCCAAATATTTTACTGATACAAACAAATCAACAAATATGATCAGAATCTGGATGTGAACTCTCATGCCTGTAATCCTGACATTCATTGCCAGCCTTTGCTAAATAGTGAGTTCTGAGACAATCTAGGCTACAGAGGGAGGCCCTGTCTCGGAAAATTCAAGAGAAATTCAAGAGAAACAAAAAAATATAATTAAATTACTAAGATATAGCTCTGGATGAGGTTAAACTCATACATGTGAATCAATGAAAGAACCCATTACAGTCAACTAGGAGAAGGGAATCCTTTGAAAATGTGGACATTGTACACAAAAATTCAGATTCTAAGCTGGGTAGCATACATCCTCAAGGTTGGTCAAGATAACACATTGGGCAGCAGAAAGCAAACATAAGCATTATTAGATCAATATCTATTACAAACAAGAACTTAAGCTTTAGCAATATTCAAAATACTGCTGAGTACTGCAATGATCATCCACATTTATTACAGTTGCTCACTTATCATCACACATGTGAATTAAGGTATTTTTTATAGAAAGAGTAAGAGTACCAACATTGCAAGTGGATAGACTCAGGTCATTTCCATTCATACTCACTTTACTGTGAGTAATTGCAATACTTATATAGCTAGTATGTAGGCTAATATTATTTTATGTAATTTTAACTAGGTTAACTCACTCAAAATGAACAGATAGATTTAAAATAGGTATTGTAAAGAATCCTGAAACAAACTTTATAAAAATAATGCCAGTAAGGTGAGCATGAGCAAACACCACAAAAGTAGAATAAATGGTATTTCTTATTCTTTAATTTTATTGATATTTTTCATACATGTACATAATGGATTTTGATCATAACCCCCATTAACTTCTTTTGCTCCCCCTCTGCAATCCTTCTTCTATCAAACCCTTATTTTTTAAAAATTTTAATATATATATATATATATATATATATATATATATATATATATATATATATATATATATATTGACCATAATGAGTTACATTGTTTAGTGGGCAAACAATGAGTTATTATCCCCAATTCCCCAATGCCCCCCTCCCCATCCCCAATCAGCTGGAAATCCTCTTCCGTGAGTCGTCTGGATCAGTCCTTGTGAGAAGGGACCATGTATAGCCTAGTACTCAGCCTGGTTTTCCTGGCCCAAGTGTGTTGTTACTGAGGGGTGCCATGCCTCTGGATAGTCTCCCCAACCACAGCTTTCACAATCTTTCAGCCCCCTCTTCCGCTCAGTTCCCTGAGTCGTGGTGGGTGAGTATTAAGGCTTCTTTAATGTTGTGCGCTTACGGGCCTTTGTGTTGAAAATTGTTGGTTTCTGTCTCACTGGCTTATCCTGTGTTTATTGAATGGCTGTGGCTGTGGGTCCCTTGTTCATCCCATCATTCTCTGCGGGGCTCCATATGGATCCTCCACAGTATGACTGTGGTGGCTCATCTCTTGCGAGAATCTCTGCTATCAGCCTACAGTCGGTTGGTAGGGTTAGATGGGCCACAACTCTCTCATTGCATTCTGAAAAATACAAACACAATCTCCATCGGAGTGTGAGGTCAGTATAGGTTAACAAATATACACAAATCTGGATTACCTAGATTCTATTTTTAGTAGCCTCCCCTCAATTGGTCCCATCGTGCTTCTTTTCTTGGGAGCCCAAGACTACAGGATCCAGTGCATATCACACTGATTCCCCAGTTCCAGTCACGGGCTTCCCAACACTGAGTGGAATACTTGGTCGAATTTAAAAGCTGTTTTTTTTTTCTCCCCCAGGCCCAGGCTCCTCCATTGCACTAGTGCTCCTTTCTTGGATCGCTGTACTCTCCCAGTAGAAGTTGTGGTCAGCCTACTCATGGCCAGAGTCTGTGTTTCATGCCAGTGATCTCTGTTTACTCCAGCATTGTTGATCAGCTTCCCCTGCCAGCTTGTGCAGTGCCTTGTAGCACTGCATTAACTACCATCTGGGGGCTGGATACCATTCCGGACCTTGAAGGGTCTCTAGATGCTGATCGATGGCATTCTGAGGTTTCTTAAGCAACAGGGTTTTGCCTCAGGCCTGGGGAGTTCATTCAAGAGCTTGACAGAATTCTGCCTTGTTTTTGGAACTCCATGGGTCTCTTTGGTCAACAGCACAGTGAGGGAAGGAACCGGTGGCTGGGCCCAGGGGTTGTCAGACTGATCAATTATTCATAGGCTTAGACTCTCTCCCCTACTACTCATGGCCCCTCTTGCCAGTCGACACCCACTACTTGCTCACTAGGTTACAGTATGTTTGTGAGGATTTTATGTTTTTGAACATAATTTGGTTCAGCCTCATGCTTAAGCCATTCCCCTCCCCCTATCCCTTACCTCTCACTTCTTTCTACTAGTCTGCATAAAGAAAATGGTTATCCTGGTTAAGGACCGCATATGAGGGAGAATATGCGGTGTTCAATTCCCTGTTCTTTTGAGTGATCTCTTAGTAAGATCAGCTCAAAGTCAGACCATTTTTTCCTAAATTTCCATATCTCATTTTTCCTTTCAGCTGAGTAAAATTCCATTGTGTAAATATACAACAGTTTCTCTGTCCATTCCTCCATGGATGGGCATTTGGGCTGATTCCAATTCTTGGCTATTATGAATTGAGCTGCTATAAATATAATAGTAAAAATGTTTCTGTGTCGAGATGTGACATCTTGTGGATAGATGCATAGTAGAGGGATAGCTGGGTCCATTGGTAGTTCTACGTCTATTGTGTTCAGGAGTCTCCACACTGCTTTCCATAGTGGTTGAACAAGTTTGCAATCCCACAAGAAGTGAATGAGGGTTCCTTTTTCCCTGCATCTTGCCAGCAACAATTGCTGTTGGTTTTCTTTATGATTACCATTCTGACTGGGGAAAGGTGGTATCTCATTGTGGTTTTGATTTGCATTTCCCTGATGCTTAAGGATGCTGAGCACTTTCTCAGGTGAGAGATCGCCATTTGTGTTTCCTCCTCTGTGAATTCTCTGTTGAGATCAGCGCCCCATTTTGTGAGGTGGCAATTTGGGTTTTTGTTATTAATTTTTTTTGAGTTCCCTGTAGGTTCTGGAAATTAGGCCTCTGTCTGAGTAGTAGCTGGCAAAAATCATCTCCCAGTTTGAAGGGGGTCTATTGACTCTGAGAATGGTATTTTTTTGTCTGTACAGAAGCTTTTGAGCCTGATTAGGTCCCATTGGTTAGTGACTGTTGCACTTCCTGGGCTACTGGAGATTTGCTCTGGAAGTTGTTCCCTACTCCTATCTCATGTAGGATTCCTCCTACTTTTTCATCCAGGGTGTTTAGGGTTGTACGGTTAATATTGAGGTCTCTGAACCATTTGGAGTTGATCTTTGTGCATAGTGAAAGGAGTGGGTCTATTTTCATTTTTTTACACGTGTTTATCCGATTTGTCCAGCACCATTTGTTGAAGATGCTATCTTTGGCCCATCATATATTGTTGGCATCCTTGTCAAAGACTAAGAAGCTGAAGTAACTTGCATTAAAGGCTGGGAGTTCAATTCTATTCCAGTGGTCAGAATGTCTGTTTTTTTGCCAATACCATGCAGTTTCAGTTACTATGTCTTTGTAGTATGTTTTAATGTAAGGTATGGTGATACCTCCTGCGTAATTTTTTTTTTGCTCAGAATAGTTTTAGCTATTCAAAGTCTCTTACCCTGCCAAATAAATTTGGAGATTGTTTTTTCAATGTCTGTTAAGAAGGAGGTTGGGATTTTTATTGCCATTGCATTGAATCTGTAGATTGCTTTTGGCAGGATTACCATTTTTACTATATTGATTCTCCCTAACCATGAGGATGGAATGTCTTTCCATCTCATCACATCCTCCTCTATTTCCCTCTTTATTGTTTCAATATTTTCCTTATATAAGTCTTTCACTACCTTGGTTAGTGATATTCCCAAGTATTTAATTTTATTTGAGGATATAGAGAACGTGACAGTTTCTCTGATTTCTCTTTCCGAATGATTGTCTTCTGTATATAGAAATGCTACTGATTTTTGAGTGTTAATTTTGTATCCTGCCACTCTGCTGAAGGCATTGATCACCTTCAGGAGTTTACTAATACTGCTCTTTGGGTATGATATATATATATATATATATATATATATATATATATATATATATATATATATGATATATATATGATCATTTCATCTGCAAAGAGGGATAGTTTGACTTCTTCCTTTCTGATTTGTATCTCTTTTATGTTATTCTCCTCTCTTATTGCTTGGGCTAGAACTTCAAGCACTATGTTAAATAGCAGTGGTGAGAGTGGACATCCCTGTCTTGTTGCTGAGTTGAGGGGGAACTTCTTGAGTCTTTCCCCATTGAGGATGGTTTGTGTTTTAGGAGATCTGTATATAGACTTTATCATGTTGAGGTATAGGCCATCTATGCCTTTTCTTTCCAGCGTTTTGAACATGAAGTGATGTTGAATTTTGTCAAAAGCCTTCTCTGCATCAATTGAGATGACCATGTGGTTTTTGTGGGTGAGTTTGTTAATGTGGTTAATTATATTTAGTGACTTTCGTATGTTGAACAATCCCTGCAGCCCTGGGATGAAGCCAACTTGGTCAGGGTGAATTATAGACTTGATGTGGGTTTTTATTCGGTTTGCTAGGACTTTGTTTAGGATTTTTGCATCCAAGTTCATCAGGGATATGGGTCTGTAGTTTTCTTTTCTTGTTACATCCTTGCCTGGTTTGGGAATTAGGGTGATGGTAGCTTCATAAAAGGAGTTTGGGAGACTACCCTCTTTTTCTATGTCCCTGACAAGCTTCAAAAAGAGAGATTTCATTTCTATGATGAAGATTTGGTAGAATTCAGCTGAGAAACCATCTGGACCTGGGCTTTTCCGTTTCGGGATGTTCTTGATTACCGATTCAATCTCGGTGATTGTTATCGGATTGTTTAGGATCTTTATCTGCTCTCGTCTGAGCTTTGGCAGTTTGTAGGTGTCCAGGAATTTATCCATTTCTTCTAGGTTCTCTAATTTTGCGGAGTAGAGATTTTGGAAGAATGACCTGATGATTCTTCCAATCTCATCAGGATCTGTTGTGATCTCACCCTTGTCATTTTTTATGTTGTTAATTTGGGCATTCTCAGTTTTTCGTTTGATTAAGTTGGCCAGGGGTTTGTTGATCTTATTGACTTTTTCAAAGAACCAACTCTTTGATTTTTTTTTCAATTGTTTTCTTTGTTTCCAAGTCATTAATCTCAGCTCTGATCTTAATTATTTCCTTGCATCTCGGGCTCCTAGGTTTGGATTTTTCCATCTGTTCTAATGACCTTAGGTGTGAGGATAGTTGGTTAATTTGATACCTCTCTGTCTTTGTTATGAAGGCATTTAGTGCAATGAATTTCCCCTTAGAACTGCCTACATCGTGTCCCACAAGTTCTGAAAGTTTGTGTCCTCATTATCATTTGTTGCTAGGAAGTTCTGGATTTCCTGTTTGATTTCTTGTTTGACCCATTCATTGTTCAGGAGCGAGTTCTTCAGTCAACAGTATCTGTTGAAATTTTTGTATACTCTCCTGTTGTTAATTTCTACCTTTAATGCATTATGGTGTGATATGATCCAGGGGATTACATTGATCTTTCTGAATTTGCTGAGGGATGATTTATGGCCCAGTATATGGTAAATTTTGGAAAAAGTTCCACGTGCTGCTGAGAAGAATGTGTAATCTGTGTCCTTGGGGTGGAATGTTCTGTAGATGTCTATTATTCCTAGTTTGTCTATGGTGCCATTTAGCAACTTTATTTCCCTGCTTATCTCTGTTTGGACGATCTGTCTAGTGATGACAGTGGAGTGTTAAAGTCTCCCACTATTATGGTGTTGGCATCTATATCTGCTTTGCTTTTGAGTAATTTATGCTTAATGAACTGAGGGGTTCTTGCATTTGGTGCATACATATTTACTATAGTGATGTCTTCCTGTTGTATCATTTCCTTGACGAGTAGGAAGTGATCCTCATCATCCTTTTTTATTGCTTTTGGTTTAAAATCTATTTTGTCAGATATTAGTGTAGCTACACCCACTTTTTTATTATTCCCACATGCCTGGAAAATTGTTTTCCACCTTTTTACTCTCAGTAGGTTGATGTCTTTAGCGATAAGGTGTGTTTCGTGAAGGCAACAGATGGAAGGGTCCATTTTCCTGATCCAACCTGCGATCCTGTGTCTTTTCATAGGAGTGATTAGTCCATTTACATTCAAAGTTATAACTGTGAGGTTTTTTTTTAAACCCTGCAATGTTGGAGAGAATATGGAGGTTGGTATGTGAGCTGTTTTGTTATCTCTTTGGTGTTACCTTGCTTGTTCTCTGTTCCTTTCCTGAAGTCGGATATTTGTCTCATCTTCGTGGGATATCTCGTGAAGTATCTTCTGAAGTTTTGGCTTTGTTTTCAAGTAATTGTAGAGCTGGTTAATTTCATGGAATACTTTCATTTCTCCATCTATTATGATGGATAACTTTGCTGGGTACAGTAGTCTCAGTTGGAATCCGTATTTCTTTAGGCCTAGGATCGCTTTGTTCCAAACTCTCCTGGCTTTTAAAGTTTCTCTGGAGAAGTCTGAGGTGATTCTGATGGGTTTTCCTTTATACGTGAGTTTCCTTTCTCTCGTTGCTCTAAGGACTCTTTTGTTATCCTCAATACTAGGCATTATAACTAAGATATGTCTTAGGATGTTCTTCTTTTGGTCCAATTTGTTTGGGGTCCTCCTTATCTCTTTCAGATGTACAGGCCTATCTCTTGCCAAGTATGGAAAGTTTTCTTGCATAATTATGTTGAAAATATTTTCTATGCCTGTCTTGGTTTTCTTCTCCTTCTGGGATCCCCATGAACCTGAGATTAGGTTTTTTATGGTATCCCACATTTCCCTTGAGTCTTGTTCACTTGCTCTTTTGAATTTTGTCAAGTTTCTGATTTCTCGTGAATTCTCCTCTGTTTTGTCTTCCATGTCTGAGGTTCTGTTTTCCCAGTGGTTAATCCTGTTCGTAAGAGATTCTAGGGACGTTCTTATTATTTCAAGAAGGTTTTTGTTTTCTGCTACTTCTTTTTGAGTTGCTTCCATCATCCTGTTGAGATGTGTTTTCATTTGAAGGTTTGATTTAATTACTTCTTCCTGACAGTCATTCTTATATTTGCAGATGTCTTCAGTTAATTTGGAAAGCTCATTTTTGATACCTTCAGTTTGCAGGTTTGTCTTTAGTTCTGATATGTCTTTTCTGAAGTCCATTAGGTTCTCCTCAATTATATTAAGCCTGGTGGCAAAGCTAATGAGCTGACTTTGAACTTTT
>PVHP010044115.1:0-14236 GCA_004024765.1 Zapus hudsonius
AAATGAGATTTATTCATCCTGACAGGAACTCAGAGGAACAATTTCCAAACCTTAAGCCCTAAGCCCCAGTCACTCAAGACATTTCTAGACAGTGTCATTTCTGTCCCTCTCATTGGTGGGTTTAAATTTTCTGTCTACATGACTAAAGCAACGAGTCGGAATTTTAGCAATATTATCAAAAGTGGAAAGGTGGGTTAAGCTAAGGGGACTTTTGTAAGCTGTTGCATTTTGTGACAAGGTTTTGCAAGCAGCTTTATTTCTAGATGAGGTACTATCATTATAGAAAATAAATCAAGTCAGTGAGGGTAATCAGACAAATCCACCCAAGAGAGGAGAGAGCTTTATAGAAGCCTCTAAGCAAGGGCCTCTGTTGGCTAGCGCCAGAATGGACAGAGGCCCTGAAGACTGATTGTGTTGGAATTTTGAAAAAAATATTTATTTGAAAACACACAGAGTGAGAGAGAGAGAGAAAGGGAGACAGAGAGAGAATAGGTGGGCCAGGGCCTCCAGCCACTGCAAATGAACTCCAAATGCATGTGCCACTTTGTGGCTTTACGTGGGTACTGGGGATCTGAACACAGATCCTTAGGCTTTGCAGACAAGCACCTTAACCACTAAGCCATCTCTCTAGCACCTGAGTTGAAATTTTATATCTTTACAAACCTTTGTTTGAATTTAACCATGCCTCAGAGGGGATATATTTACAAACTGCAGGTATAGAGTTAAGGCATTCCTTTCTGTCAAATAAGATTCCAAAAAAACTACAAACTCACAGAGATCCTCCTACCTCTGCCTCCCGAGTGCTGGGATTAAAGGTGTGCATCACCACGCCCGGCGAGAAGGATAATTATTAAATTATATTTATTTATTTAGAAGTCAGGAGAGGGAAGGGAGAATCAAAGCACCCAAGCGGTCTGAACGCCCCTGTGTACTTGGAAAAAACATCTTAAGAGAAGGAAAGGAGAGAGTAGCAAAACTTGGTAAACCCAGGTGGGAATAAGGGGTCGGGGGCTTTCTCCCCTGTCTCAGCCAAAGCCAAAACCTGGAGGTTCAGGAGTCTCTGCTGGCAAAGAGGAGAGCAATTGCCTTTTCCTGATCTCCAGCTAGTTCCTATTTTCCACCCAGGTGAGTCAGAGAGACAGCTGCTTGCTCCCGGCTCAGGAAGTTGTCTGAGGAACCACAATGCCTGGAGCCTCTCACTCCATCCCCAGGGTGGAAGAACAGGCTGTTTCTGGAAAAACAGTTTAAACCAGAGACAAATGGAGACTGTAAGAGACAATGCCAAGGACACTCCTGCTCTTTTAGTTTTGGGGGACCAATTTTCCCTAAACTGCCTCAATACGAGGATTTTTTTTGAGGTAGGGTCTCACTCTAGTCCAGGCTGACCTGGAATTCACTATGTAGTCTCAAGGTGGCCTTGAACTCTCGGGGATCCTCCTACCTCTGCCTCCCCAGTGCTGGGATTAAAGGCGTGCGCCACCACACCCGGCTCAATAGGAGGATTTTTGTGAGTTTGAGGCCAGCCTGGGCTACAGAGTGAGCTCCAGGTTAACCAGAGCTAGAGTGAGACCCTGTCTCAACAACCACAACAGCACACAGGCTGGGGAGGAGGCTCCCTAGTACAGCACTCATCATAGCAGTAGGGCTACTATATACAAGGGTCCAGGTTTAATCCCCAGCATGACATAAAACAGATAAAAAATAGAAGACGTACATATACCCTATCCTACTTAGATTCCCTCTTCTGAATTTACATTATAAATGCTGCCTTTGTTTGAAGTACTGGTTTCATGTCCATCATGCTATATATGTACTGGGAACTAAATATAACACGAATTCAATGTGATGTCAGTATTTAAAAACAAAAAAATTTTGCAGTGCTGGGACTGATACCAGGCAAGCGTCTACCACTGAGCTCCAAGCCCAGTCTCTCAGCGTCTATTTGAGACCACGGTTAAATTTTTCTCTTACTTCTCCAATGACTCCAGACACTGAAGTCAAAGAGCTCCTCCAGGTTAGAGGGAAACTGAGAATATAATCGCAGGTACAGGGAGCTCATGATGCCACAAAGCAGTGCTATTTAAACTAGCACACACCAGGATCATCTGGAAGCCTGTTAGAAATGGATTGAATTGCAGTCTTTAATTAGGTAGATCTGAGCTGCAACTTGAGATTTTTTTTAAGTATTTTTACTTCTGAGGCAATAGAGCTAGGAGTATCACCAGGAGTTCCAGGCCACCCAGTGATTCTGTAGTTTATATCATATATTAGAACACTCAGGTCAATGGTTTTGATGGAAGTAGGGAGGGTGGGAGGAGGTTTAATTAAAATTTAAGAGTGAATAATAAGTCATATGGAAACCTACTTCTCTGGTTAGTAATTTGTATGTTAAAAGAGAGAGTGTTTGGGCAGAAGTATCTTGTGGAGGTGAATAATGTCATACCAAGAAGCCATACATTGTTATTAAGACTGGTTGAAAATTTCAGTGCCAGGGGTGGGATACCTTCCAGTGAGTTGTTGGCCAGCAAGGCTCCTGACACCTCCAAAGTATTACAGATGATTGCCAAGGTTCTTGGTTGCCCACCAGAGGTAGATGGCAAGACCCTGTTGTTGTAAACGCCACATGATTGGGCTGCAGGCTACTGAGAAGTCAAACTGGAGCCGAACTGGAAGCCTCCTCCCTGTTGGCCAGCTGTCAGCCTATTGGGGAGAAAAGTCATCAACAGTGTTAACTAGCAGTGGACCCTGTAATCTCTATGGCTAGCCAGTCAGGCCAAATGGCTGATTGGTACCATTGTGGCATGTCTGTTAGGGGTTAAGGCCCTTTCCATGAAATGGAATTCCTACCTACAAAGCCAATGGCTGGAAAGGTCAGAAGCCCTGGGGGGGGGGGGCAGGGAGGAAGTACTTCAGTTGTCTGGCTAAATGGATATATTATGCCCTCCAAACTGCCCTATAAATATTTATGTTTATGCCCATATATTAATGCTACTCTTTCTTTTGGTTTGAGAAACTTCTCTTCTCAGACGGTGATAACCACTGGGGTGACTCAAAACTCACCAAAGTGCTGAGAAGTGACAGTGGAGTGTTAGTATGAAATGATTCATCTCTGTTATACCCCCCCCCCCCCAAGGCTTAGGAACCATGGGGGAAGAAGTGGCAGAAAGATTGAGCCAAAAGAAAGGGAGACTCGGGAGGCAGAGGGAGGAGGATCACCATGAGACTACATAGTGAATTTCAGGTCAGCCTGGGCTACCTTGAAAAAAAAAAAGGGAGGAGTACTTAAAATACTGCCTTCCAGATACAAAGTGACTTTAATATTCAACCTCACAGGGATTGATGCTACCTACACAAGACCTACATAATAGGAGAAAAACAAAATGATGACATACAAATAGAAGACAGAATAGTTTGAAAGAAGGGGTTCAATGGAGTGATTTTAAAGGTGAAAAAGAGAGGGTGGTGGAAAAGTATTATGATCATGATAAATTATAAATATTTGCAGAAGTTGTCAATAAAAGAGTTTAAATAAATAGTCTGTTTATTCATCTCCCCAAAATATTTCTTGGTCATTAAGCTTTAACTTATTTATTTGAGAGAGAGACAGACAAGAGAAAGAGACAGAAAGAGAGAGAAAGAGAAAAAGAGAGAGCGAGAGAGAGAGAGAGGAGAGACAGAGAGAGTTGGTATGTGTATAACAGGGCCTCCTGCCATTGCAAACCAACCCCAGAAACATGCACCAGTTTGTGCATCTGGCTTTACATGGATACTGGGGAATCGAACCCAGACCTTCAGGCTTTGCAATCAAGTGCCTTTAATTGCTGGGCCCTCTCTGAAGCCCTTCAAATTTTTCTTTAAAACAAAACAAAACAAAACAACAAGACTGTCTTTGACAATTTCCTCCTATTTTCCTGCTAAAGGAGACGCGGGAGAGAGTATATACTGAATGAGAGAAAACAAAATGAGTCTGGGTGGGAGGCGCACCTGTCTTCACAGCGCTCAGGGCGAGGCTGAAGGACCCACCACACCCTTCGGCTACTCTAAAACAGTTTACAGATCAGCAGCCGCTTCCAGTAAAGTGTGGAAAACAAATCAAAATTCCTTAGATTAAAACAACCAGAGAGGCACTTGGTACAGTTTTATCTTTTTACTCAAAGATGGATTGTTTTGATGCATAGCCGAGGAAGGATTATCCTGTAAATTCAAAATACTCTCCTTTGGCTCAGGTGTATCTTTTAAACCCTTAGTCATGACATCATTAACATCCAAATAGCCTGGAAGATGGGTGTACCGGTAGTTTAAAAGGAAAACTAACCTGGAGTTTTGGGTTGGCTTACTTCACTGCCGCCTACTGAGGTCTGGAGCTTTGGTTTCTTTTGAAGGACTACATAATTCTCCCAACTTCTTTTTGGGCTTCTTTTTAGACTTTTGGGGCTTCAACACTTTTTTGAATGGAGCCATCACAAAGGTTTAACTCAACTGTGACTCTCAAGTCTTTTCAGATGTCCTATGAAGAAAATTCCCCTGGAGATTCAGGTAAGCCAGCATTTGCCTTTCTCCCCTGCTGGGTTTGCTAGGAGCAAATGGAGGGTCCTGTCTGGAAGTGTGTCTTCCTCCACGGAGGCTATGCGGTTTCCAAGAAGTGAAAATTGCATTGTTCCGTTGATCACTAGAACTTTTTCTTAGTCTCTCACCAACTTTTCCAGGAGCGGCTTTCCTTTTAGGAGTGCTAATAAATAAACTGGCTGATTAAGGAGTCCAAAGAAATTGAGGACCTAAATTGTAAATTAGGAGGTAGCCAGGTGAATGCTACTATGAGGGAAGCAGGTCCTTTCTTCCTATGGTCCGAGTGTAGCCCAACACCAATCCCAGTGGCAGGGGAGAACAAGCCTGTTTGTATCCCCAGCTCTGCTGGGTGCTGGGAAGGGGGCAGGATGCTCTGAGCATTGGCTATGCCCAGTCCCAGCTGCATCCCCTGCTTTTTCGGGAAGGGTGGTTGGCAGATGGAAATAAAAATCAATGGGAGAATGATTCTCAGTCTCTTCCTTGTCTTAGTACCAGACAGTTACATGGACTAGTCCCTTAGCCTTGATATATTGGCTTTTGCTGTTACTTTTTATTTTGGGACTGTAAACCTCGCTGTCCTGTTATTCATTGTATAATCCAGGCTAGCCTCAAACACACAGTAATTCTGCCTCAGCCTCCCAAATGCTGAATTGCAGACAGGAGCCACCACACCTTGCCTCAGCCTTGATGATTCTCCCTTAATTCTTTGACATTCTGGGTCAATTAATGATAAGTGCTTGGTTTGAGATTTAACTATCTCTGGAGTGTGAATAATAGTTCCAATGGGAAGAAAAAGATCAAATGTTTGACTTTCCAAAATTCTGGGTTTGCACAGAGATATAATGTCCTAAACAGTTGGACACCTACATTAGATCTAACTGGAGAGAATAATAGCCACTTGGAATCGCCAGTTTTGGGATATTTGTTTTTTCAGTTCTGGGGCTGAGCCCAGGGCCAAACCAGACAAGCCCTCTAATCATTGTCCCTCCACAGCTGATTTTCCTGTTTGCTTAAGGTTGCAGATCCAATGGTGTCTGTTTCACATAGATGTAAGCTTGTTGGAACAAGGGAACACGTTTACAACCATGTGCCATGAACACATGGTTTACATCTGGTTCTTGCATTGCTGCCTGTGATCTTCTGTCCTGAGGGTCTCCATGCAATCCATGGCACCCATGCTCAGTAGTAGACCTAGTTTGAGTCCAGAGCAATGACTTGGAGATGGTGACCTCACATTAGGTCTTTGCTTTTTCTTTCAGTGAGCTCAAATCCGGAAACATTGCTAAAGGACTTGCACAACTTGTCCCTTAACCCTAGTATCAACCTCATGTCCCCTCTACCAGAAGGTCCACCTCAGGCCCTGAACAGAAGTACGAGGTTCCTGCAGGGGACCAGGGGTGGCTTTCCCTCCCAGCGGAAAGTACGGACTGTGCTATCTGTACGGAGAGAAAGAGAACGGCTGGAAAGATTGGGATATATTGTAAACAGAAGATTTTCACAGGTGAGTAGTGTGGTGTGGGTAGTGCTGGCCCATAGTATTGGGTGACACTCATCTAAATTGACATGTAAGCAGTGATAAGCTGAAGTCATGCTGGATGTAACTTTGGTTTGTTTGCAAGATAGGGTCTCACTCTAGTCCAGGCTGGCCTCAAACTCATGGCCGTCCTCCAATCTCAGCACCCCAGGTGCTGGAATTAAAAGGGTGTCCCACTATGCTTAGCTGCTGTTTTTATATTGAGAAAGGGTCTCACTAACCCAAGCTGTCCTCAGATTTTCTGCAATTCTCCATCCCCACCCTCCCGATGCCAGGATTACTAGTTTAAGCCACCACACAGTATTAGCACATTTTTGTTTTGTCTTGACACTGAGGTTCTGCAGCTCTGGCTAGCCTGGAATTTACTATGTGTGTGTGTAGTCCAAGCCAGCCTCAAACTTGTGAGGCTGCTCCTGTCTATGGGGTTCACAAATCACTGTGCACTATGACACCTGGCTGTTAGACATTTCCCCTGCCCCCAAGTAGGGTCTTGCCAGGCTGACCTGGAATTTACTATGTAGTCTCAGGGTGGCCTTGAACTCAAAGCAATACCCCTACCTCTGCCTCCTGAGTCCTGGAATTAAAGGCATATACCACCATGCCTGTCTAGGGAAAATGGGTGTGTCAGGGCCTCTAGCCTGAGCAGACACCAAATGCATGTGTCGCTTTGTGCATGTGGCTTTATGTGGGTACTGGGGAATTGAAATCAGGTTATTAGGCTGTGCAGGCAAGCGCCTTAGCCACTGAGCCATCTTTCCAGCCCCTGTAATACATTTTAAGGCTAATAATATAATTTTCTCTTAATAGTGCTAAATATTTATTTTCCCTTCCCCTGAAGCTTGAAAGAAGAGAACAAAGCGACATTGGCCTTCAGGGAGATCAGGTAGATAGTTTATTTTGATAATCCATGTGGGTGGGTACCTGGTTTGATTCTATTTGCTTAGAGAAAAACTGAGTTGGACATTTTTGTTTTGTTTTGTTTTCGAGGTAGGGTCTCACTGTAGTCCAAGCTGACCTGGAATTCACTATGTAGTCTCAGGGTGGCATTGAACTCATGGTGATCCTCCTACCTCTGCCTCCCAAGTGCTGGGATTAAAGGTGTGCGCTACCACGCCCGGCTCCATATTTTTTTTTGGGGGGGGGCTTTTCGAGGTAGGGTCTCACTCTAGTCCAGGCTGACCTGGAATTCACTCTGTAGTCTCAGGGTGGCCTTGAACTCATGGTGATCCCCCTACCTCTGCCTCCCAAGTGCTGGGATTAAAGGCGTGCGCCACCACACCGGGCCTGGACGTTCTTTATTCCCAAGAATTCTGGAGAAATCAGTGCTGACTATTGAATCTGGGACATTGTCTTGGTAAACAAATGATGTACCTCTGAGCTGTAGAGTCTTGGCACTTTTTTAAAGGATTTACTTATTTATATTTTTATTTATATTCTTTATTTAGGTGGGATTTCTATTTGTTTTTGAAGCAGGGTCTCACTCTATCCCAGGGTGAACTAGAACTCACTCTGTAGTCCAGGCTGGCCTCCAATTCAGGGATCTTCTATCTCAGCCTCTAAGCACAAGCATTAAAGGCATATGCTACCACACCCTGAGATTTCTTTTTATTGCTGTTGTTTATTTTGATACTGTGACTTTTAGCCTAGGCTTACCTTGGGGTCACTATATAGCTGAGGATGACCTTGGATCTAATCCTCAAAAATGCTGTGATTTCAGGTGTGTACCTCCACACCTCTTTGGCTTTGCATGATAGATAAAGCAGTCTACCACTGAACTATACCCCCAGCACAGACTGATATTTTTTTTTTCCCCTTTGAGGCAGAGTCTCACTCTAGCCCAGGCTAATCTTGAATTTACTTGTACCCCGGCTGGCCTCAATTCATAACAATTCTCTCAACTGGTAATAAAAGGTGTGAGCCAGCAATCCTAGCTTGTTATTTTTAGTTTTTCAAGGTAGGGTCTCACTCTAGCCCAGGCTGACCTGGAATTCACTGTGTGGTCTCAGGGTGGCCTTGAACTCATGGTGATCCTACCTCTGCCTCCAGAGTGCTGGGATTAAAGGCATGAGCCACCATGCCTGGCACTTGTTTTATTTTTGATGCCATGATTTTTTGGTCATCTTTTTGTTCCTCTAATTTTTTTTTCCCCAGTGCTGTGGATAGACCTCAGGGTTACCACCTCTACCACTGAGATCGTTCTCTAGTGCTCCCTGAGCATTGATCTCCCAAACTAGGAATTTAACCTAGGGCCCTGTACATATGAGGCAATCACTTTACCCCTGAGTTGCATCTCCATTTCCCTTTTGCATTTTTATTTTGGGAGAGGGTTTTGCTAAGCTGCCCAGGCTGTAGCTCAAGTAGGTCTTCCAATACTTCCTGCCACAATCTACAGAGTGCTGGGGTTATAGCCATGTGCCACCATGCCTGATTTCCAAAGACTATCTTAATAAAGATTTATTATGTTTCTTTGGGATACAATGTCCCAATTAATATCTCATCATTTCCTTCAGAATGAAGCAAGAAGTGTGCCATTCAAATGTACCTGCAGTTTCTGCGTAAAGTTCGGATGGGATCCTTCTGAGAATGCTAGAATAGGCAATGATGATAACAAGTTGACTTAAGCTTAAATCTTATGTTGTTCTTTTCTGCTAGTATGTTATGTAGCAGGTGAGACACCTGCTCTGTATTGTGAGATTCTACAGCAATAATCTTGAATAAACTGTGTGTGAGTTCTGTGACATTTCTCTTCAGGCATTTTTTTTCTTTTTAATGTTGGGATCTTTTTCAATCTTGTTACCAATAAAATATAAAGAATTTGTGTGGTTTAATGCATATGTGTAATTTCATTTTATTTCTGTACTTTGATTTGGCCCAGAGAAGTACTAGAAAGTCTCAAGTATTCTCTTGTGCTTCAAAAGCCTGATGTGAAACATAAAAGGATGTATACCAGGTAATTTGGTTAGAGTATAATGATGGTAGATAATTCAATTTTCTAGTTTCCATAAATTTTACATAAAAGGAAATCTTATGTTTTAGAAACTTTTTCATTTTATTTTGTTTATCTGAGAGAGAGAGAATGGGTATGCCAGGCCCTCTAGCCACTGTAACCAAACTCCAGATGCATGTACCACCTTGTGCATCTGGCTTTACATGGGGTGGGGGGGTTGTTAGGCTTTACAGGCAAGCACCTTAACTGCTGAACCATTTCTCCAGCCCCCAAATCTTATGTTTCAGTAGCAAATAAATATATAGAGGAACTGATTAAAATTGACCGATATGAAAGCTGGGAATGGTGGTGCATTCTTTTAATCCCAGCACTTGGGAGGCAGATGTGGGAGGATTGCTATGAGGCCACCCTGAGACTACATAGTGAATTCCAGGTCAGCCTAGGCTAGAGCAAGACCATACCTCAAAAAACTCTCTCTCTCTCTCTCTCTCTCTCTCTCATCCTCTCTCTCATCGTGACTCACTATTTGGCTTCCAAAGTGCTGACACTACAGCCATGTGCCACCACAGCTGAAAAAAAAATGCTTAAAAACAAGAGCATCATATTAGATTTCTGTAAATTGTCAAAAGAACTTAGAATACAGTGTTCAGAAACTTGCTGACTGGTATAGACAGGTGTCCCTGGCCCCCCCTCCAAATCAGGTTATTCTGTAGCAAATACTAGCTTTGTGTTCTGTCTACCCACAGATTGCCTCAGATTCCACAGGTTGTAGGTTCCACTCCAGATGTTAGTTGAGCCCAAGGTACTGGTATATTCTTCTGAACAACCAGCAATATATAAATTAGCATTCCCATGGTCCTCTCCTAGAGTTCAACTAACTTGCTAGAGCAACTTACACAACTCAGGCAAACAAAGTTTGCAAATCAACAACCATATGGAACCTATGGGGAGAAAAGGGGTATGGAGCTTTCGTGCCTTCTGTGTATACACAACCTTTCAGAAAATCCATATGTTCAGCTATCTGGAAGTCCTCAGAGGGCTGGGAAGATGGCTCAGCTGCTAAAGATGCTTGCTTGGACGTCCTCAGAACTCAATCCTTTCTATGGGATGATTGATGGTGTGACTGACCATTGATTTATCCGACTTTCTGCCTTCCCCAGAACTGGTTGATTTCCTTGGCAACCATCTAAATCTTGAGGCTAGAAGCACCTCCCTTGCAGGTTTCTCTCATCTGGATATTAGAAGGATTTTGTGCACGCCTAGTAGTCCCTACCCTGTATCAATTCACATCAACCTGTCTTAAAGCAGCACATGGAAAATTACAGGAATATGTTTATAAGTAAGTTGTTAAAATTGTTCTTTAAATGGTCTAGTATTTCCTTATTAGAGAGACAAAGGCAAAGGTACCAGGGCTGCAAATGAGCTCTCCATGCATGTGCCACTTTGTGCATCTGACTGGCCTTACATGGCTACCGGGGAATTGAACCTGGGCCAGTAGGCTTTTCAAGCATGCATCTTTAAGCACTGAACCATCTTCCTATCTTTTTAAAAATAATTTATCATATTTATTTTTCTTCTAATGGATTCAGATTTCCCAAGGAGATAACTGAAAATAGTAGAATTTTGGAATGAGGGTGAGGTGTTGGTGACAAGTAGAGCAGAATATTTTTTTTTGCTTTATTTTTATTTTTTTTCTAAATATTTTATTCATTTTCAAGCAGAGAGGGGGGGGAGAGAGAGAGAGAACCAGGGCCACCACCTTGTGGGTCTGTCTGGCTCATATGGGTACTGGGGAATTGAACCCGGGGCCTTAGGCACTAGAGGCAAGTGCCTTAACCGCTGAGCAATCTCTCCAGCCCTTGCTTTATTTTTCAAGGCAGTGTCTCTCTTTAGCTTAGGCTGACCTGGAATTCACTGTAGGCAAGGCCTGCCTCGAACTAATAATGGCAATCCTATCTCTGCCTCCTGAGAGCTGGGATTAAAGGTGTGCACCATCACGCCCTGCCCTCCACTGACCTCTTTTGTACCCCCTTCCCTCCAACTGAACATCTTTCCACTAGTCCCTTTCCTATTTTTAATGGTCTCTTACTGTGCCTGGCTTAAACTTTATAATTGGTAGGTAGAAATAAGAATGAACAGTCTCATCGGGAGGCAGAGGTAGAAGGATCACCCTGAGTTCAAGGCCACCCTGAGACTACATAGTGAATTCCAGGTCAGCCTGGGCTAGAGCGAGACCCTACCTCGAAAAACCAAAAAAAAAAAAAAAAAAAATGAACAGTCTCAGAATAACGACTACTCCAGGATGTAGGTTTGGACTATATTCCTCTGGACAAGTAGAAACTACTGCATATCAGGAAATGGGGAATAAGGCCAAATATCTTTTACAATGTCACAGGGAATTGAAAAACTACCATAGTGGAATCTATCAAAGGAAGATTGAAGGAGAGATAGGGTTGATGTTGATAGTTAGGGATAGATATCAGGGCAGAGTTTCAGGAACCTCTGAGTTTTAGCCACAGATAAGAGGGGAAGTAAGAGGAAGAAGTTTCCCTGCATCGGAAAGATGTATAGAAACTGAGAAACTAGCCAGGCGTGGTGGTGCACGCCTTTAATCCCAGCACTGGGAGGCAGAGGTAGGAGGATCACTGTAAGTTCAAGGCCAGCCTGAGACTACACAGTGAATTCCAGGTCAGCCTGACTACAGTGAGACCCTACCTCGAAAAACCAAAAAAACGAGAGAGAGAGAGAGAGAGAGAGAGAGAGAGAGAGAGAGAGAGAGAGAGAGAGAGAGAGAGAGAGAGAGAGAAACTGCAGAAATTACTTGGTTGACTGAGGATGATTCTGGGAATTCAGCCACAGGAGAAAAAAAAATCTGTGTAAGGGAACCTACAGTCATGGTTGGCTGCTTCTAATGCTTCTCTGTGGCGAGTTTGCAGGTCAAACATGCCCGTTCTGTCAGTCCCTATTCTTTCAGTGGAATTCTAAGTTACTGTTAAACTTTCCATAGACAATCAGTTTAGGACGCTCTCAATTAGAGACAGGGACAGCCCCAACATTATATCCCCAGAATCTAGTCCCCAAGATGAGTCTCCACTCAGGGGTTCCCACCTATTCCTGACTGGGTGCTGGTCTTCCTCGTAATCACCCTGCCTGTTGTTCCTGCCTTTGCTAAAATGTTGATTATTGTGCGCATCCACTCGTTCCCTCCCACTGGCACTTTGAATGTCCCAGCTTGGCTTTGGGATGGGAATTTTTTTCCACCTAAGAAAGAATCTGGTTCAGCAGAGTGGAAGCTACTCCCTCCCACTTCATGGCGCTGTTCAGTGGTGTTTTACTTTCTCTCTTTCAATAATACTTATGCACATATATCTGACATGCTTTGCTTTCTGAAGATACATAAAATGTGTCCTTTGAACTCCAACTACCATGTGTTAAGAGTGATAAAAAATCTAGCACCTGAGAAACAGCTGGAATGATTAGGCCAAGAAACGTCATGCTGATAAGTAAGGGATAATTTATTTGTTGGCAGGCAGGGACTTTTGCAGTCAGCTTCTGGTTGCTGTCATAAAGCACCCAAACAAGCAGCTGCTGGGAGGAAAGGGTTTATTTTTGCTTACAGATTGTAGGAGAATCTCCATGATGGCAGAGAAAAAAGTGGCATGAAGAGAGGCTGGACATCACCTTCTGGCCAAGATCAGGTGGACAACAGCAACCGGAGAGTGTACAAAACACTGGCAAGGAGAAAAACAAAAACAAAACACTGGCAAGGGGGAGCTGGCTAGAACACCCATAACTCCACCCCCAACAAGACCTCCAGCAAGGTTCTAATTCCCAAATATCCATCAGCTGGGAATCAAGCATTCAGAACACATGCGTTTATGGGGTATACCTGAATCAAAGCACCACAGGGACAGACAGGTTTTTTAAGATACACACCAAGATGACTGGATACAACAAATGGCAAAAGTTACTCCACCAACAGAAGTATTATAAGTTGATAGTAAATATTAATGGTGACTCATTACCAATTTGGTCTTCAAAGGTTGCCTTCCTCAGAACTGCTTACATCATCACGGTCTCCTACCATGGACAGATGTATGGCAGTCATTCCTGGCACCTAGGTTGTAGCTCTAACTAGACACCTCCCATTCAAAGGGAGGGGCTGGAAGGGGAGGAGTGGTCCCTACACACACCTGACTGTCACAAAACCGTAATGGGGAAATTAGACTTCTTTGCCAATACACTAACAAATTTAGAGTACCCAAATTTTTGTCATATAACTTTAAGGAATTAAGATTACAGACCACCAGGGTAAGGTTTAGAGAGAGACTTTCAAGTTACTAGCCTAAGAGGAGGAGAGGAGAAAGTAAAGAGAGCTCCTGACATTTAGTTCTAGCACAACCCTCCAAGGAGAGACCAGCAGCCCCATCCCCTGCGTGGTGTACAGCCTGCCAGGCAGCTCCCACAGCTATAGCAGTCGGCAGAGTCCCTGCTCACCCTGGAAACAAGGCCAGCCAAGCAAGAGAAAGAAAGAAAAATATAGGAGGGCTCCAATCATGAAATAAAAGTCTATGTGGGAGGGCCTAGCAGCAGGACCTCTGAATCTACAGGGCCTGGGTAAGGTCCCCAAACCCCCACCACAACCTAATGGCTGTGGTGAGGGGCTGGATTTCTTTCCCACATGAACCTTTCCTTCTTGTGATCTTTCCTTCTACTTACTTAGCTGAGAAGCACAGATTTTGGCTAAAATCTCTCCCATGTGCTCTCCCCACACTAGTAGCTGGAGATCTCTGTAACTTCTCATTTCCTTTAAGGTAAGGGCTACTTTTCCTAATCCCACCCCTGAATCCTCTAAATTTTCTTCAATCAGAAATAAATGCGTGTGATGAAGAAAAATAAAAGTCGATGTGGGAAAGAAAGGGAGTCCCCCTAGTCTCCGCCTCATGGTTCAGCCTCCTGGCTGAGTCTAAGGGGAATCTTTCCAAAATCCAAAATCCTGGAGGTTTAGGAATCTCTCTGCTTGCCAGCCATGATGGAAAGAGCTATCTTTCCTTCTCCGGGTAACTATATCTTCTAGCTCAGGTGAGCCAGAGACAGCTGATTCCTCTGGCTTTGACCAATCAGAGTTTTAGGACTAGGTTTGAGTTCTAGTAAGAGACACCTCCCACTCTAGGGAGGGGCTCAGGTAA